>VZUI01011351.1:0-13316 GCA_013401135.1 Cettia cetti | reverse complement strand
CCCTTCCCTTCCCTTCCCTTCCCTTCCCTTCCCTTCCCTTCCCTTCCCTTCCCTTCCCTTCCCTTCCCTGTTTTGACCCCCAGCATAACCGTGACCACTCACACCCTCCAGGGGCTGCTTCCCCTTTTTGCAGGAGTTTAGGGGACACCCTGGGCTCCCCACTGCTCTGCAGGCAGCTCTGATCCCCTGGGCTGTCTCAGGTGCCTCAGAGATCCCCTGGGCTCCCCTTTCCACGTGGCCTTTGGGCCTCAACCCTCCCCAGCTTTGCCTGAAATCAAACAAAAGCGGGAATTCTGTCACTGCTCAGAGAAAGCAGGCACAGAGTGACGCCGGGGGAAGCCCCCAGCTCGGGGGGAATCCTTCCCCAGCTCAGAGAGGCTGAACCCCCAGCACCCAAAGCCTTGACAGCTTTCCCCCAGCTCTGCTGCTCCGCCGTCACTTCCAAGAGCGAATTAGCGGCGCAATCATGAGCAGAGGAATCGGAGCCTTCTCCAAGCTGTCAAGTGCATTTTGCTGGATGATTAATTGGCAGAGCTCCGGCCAAGCTCTGGGTCCTGCTAAAGGCCATGCCCTTGACTTGCACCTGCCACTGATTGCAGAAAATGGATGTCTTCACTTTTCCCTTTCATTTTTTTTTCTCCCAGGTTTTTGGGGTTTTTTTTTTAGTGCAGCTGTTGAACTGCTTTAAGGAAATCTTGTTTATCTCGGCCAGAAACTTGAACTTCTTCTCTAATCTCAGGAGGCTGAAATGAGTGTAATTCTCTGCCTCAGCCTGACTTATGGAAGCAATATTTTAGGCTCTTTAGGAAAGCTGTGCTAACTGGAGGTGATTTTTGTTCCTTGTTTAGGAGCTGGGCTGTTGCTGCGCTTTCCGGCCTCCCCGCAGCCCCCACGAGGTGCCAGAGTGGGATCCGTGCCCCCAGGCTCTGCAAAGGGTGAGTGCAGCCAAAACCAGCTGTGATTTTGTTTGTGGGATGCAGTGCAGGAGTGAAGGAGAAGGAGAGTTTGGTGTTGAATTTTGTGGCACACACCAAGGCAATTAATTCCAGGTTATTTGGTGTTATAGGGATTCACTAATGAGGAAAAACCTGGGGCAGTGGCACTGAGGAAAAGCCCTCAGAGCTCCTCAGGGAGTGATTCCCAAAGAAGGGGCCAAGAGATCCTGGCAGGAAGGGTGTGGAATGGCAGCTCTGAGCTGGTGCCCCTGGAAGCTGACATAACCCCTGGTTGTGCTTTGGAAGGAGGAGGGAAGGGCCATTGGCAGGAAAACGTCCTGCAGCACTCCTGCTTCACCCTCTGAACCCTGGGGAATGACAGGACCTGTGATTTAAGGACTGAGCCCAATCTTGCAGTGCATTGGAAGGCTTGGAACACTTGTGCTCTATAAATAACTCCTCGTGGAGCCCATCTGCAGCTCCCGTATTCCCAGGCAGCCCTGGAAGTGCGAGCTGCTCTTTAGGGCAGTGACAATTCCCGGCTGCTGGGGGCTCCTCCCCGCGCCTGCCATCACGTGGGGACAGCAGGCAGGTGAAAATGCAGCGCTGCATTTAGCGAGGGAAGGCTGCGGGGTGCTCCCAGCATCCTTCCCCTCTGCAGGCTGAGCCGTCCTGATCCCTGCAAAGCCAACCTCTGCGCGCCTCTAACCCGGAAAGCAACATCTGCTGCGCTCCATCCAGGTGTTTTATGTCCCTGTCATTAATTGGAAGGGACATTATGTCATCATCCATCAGCGGGAGAGTTGGTTAAAGTGCCACTTATCTCCGGGGCTGTCATTAATCAGCTCCTTTCATCCTTGGGATGGTTCCCTTCTCCTGTCCCAGCGCTTTGGAATTCCCAGCGTGGCAGTGTCACACACGCAGGGCTGGGAGGGATTGGCAGAGTCTCTCTGCCTTGGGTGGAGACACTTCCTGCTGCTCCAGCCCGGCCTGGAACACCCTGAGCCAGCCTGTGCCCTGGCAATGTCACCATCCCTGGGAAGCACACGTGGAAAACAGCCTGAACTGATGGAGAATTGTGAATCCAACAAATTGAGTGTGACAGGGAAAAAAAAAAAAAAAAAAAAAGCCAAAGCTTGCCTGGATTTGCTTCCCGGGAATGACACGAAGTCAAGTATCTTATTAAGTTCAAGAGAATTACATTTTCCATGCTCCAGCGAGAGACACGGGCCCTTTGGAAAATCATAATGAACGGCTTTCTGCCGCCCTCATTTACATGCCTTTGATAAATGGCTGTAACCAGATTAGGGAGATAAAATAACCAGTCTATTAATTACAATGATTATTATTTAATAGAAAATGGGATTGCGGGCGCTGCGGCTGGGAAAAGGGAAGGCTTAGCAATGCATTATATGGATGTGGTGGTTTATCTTTAGGAGGAAGATAAGTGTCCGGCTCTGCTGCAATCCAAAGAATATGTTCATTACCTGGGCAAGATTTATAAGTATAATTGAGTGTAATATTTTAAACCTCTTTGCCTTATTTGGTGGACAAGGCAGGGCTGCTGCTTTAATTAAGCTGGGTAAATGCCTTCACGGAGTTATCAAGCAGGGGCCCATTTGTACGGAAATTACTGCGTTATTGGAAAAGTTTGGGGGCTGGAGCACTCGCGGTGCTGCTGAGCTGCGCTGGGGCTGTTATCTACAGGGATGGGGATATCTGTGGGAAGGGAGAAGCTGAGATCGCTCCGGCTCCTCGGGACGGGCAGGCAGGGAAGGGAAGGGGCTCAGCCTGCAGAGAAGCAGGCTCGGGGCGGGGGACACTGTGGCCCTGGAGGTGGCACTGAGTTAACTTTTCCCCGATGAGATCGGTGTGGAGCACGGAGAGCAAGCAGGGGCGGGGACCGAGGAGGGGCCGGTGCCCCGCGTCCCGCGTCCCGCCCTACCTGCCATGGCAAAGGGAATGAAAGATAAATGGTGCCATCTGTGCCCGCACATGCCACGGCGGCAGGGGAGGCGAAATGCTAACTGGAGCACGAGACGTGTCTGGCAGAGTCACCTAGGCAGAAAATGCAGGGAACGAGCCTCCCCGCAGTGCCCCGCGGCCCTGCTCCGCCTCCCGCCGGGACGCTCCGGGCTGGGCCCTTGTCCCCTGTCCTCTGTCCCCTGTCCCCCGTGGCGTTCCCGTTGTCACCTCTCCCGGAGCCGTGTGTCGCATCTCCCGCTGGCACCGCATCCACCGCGCGCAGCCCGGCTCGGGCAGTTCCGCTTTTCTTTTCCGTGCGGTGTTTGTGGGACAGAGCCTCCCCCGTGCCGCCGGGAGCCGCTGCCGGCTCGGGCCGGCTCCCGAGCACGTCAGGAACGGGCTGGGGTGGCTGCTGGCCGATCTGTCCCTTGGGTCACACGTCTGGCAAGGGCAGCCGTGCCGGCTCGGTGCCAGCGCTGCCGCACGGCCCCGCTGAGGCGACGGCTCCGGGGCCTCATCACGGGGCCATTGGGGCACTCGTGAGCGGGGACAGCAGCGTGGCGCTGCCCTGAGGACACGCCTGGGTGGCAGCTGCAGCCCTGCTCACCCTGCTCCCAGCAGGGACCCCAGCCTCGGGGGTGAAGGCCGGCGCTGTCAGGTGCTACCTGACACCTGCTGGTTCCAGGAATTCCCTGGGAATTCCCCAGGAATGCTCTGCCAGCAGTGGGGGAATAAATGCTAGCAGCAGGCACAGTGAGCAGGATCAAGTGGAAAAGCACGTGAGAAACAGGAGTGGATAAGGATGGAGTTGAGAGATTTGGTGGCTGTCCCGGACCCCTGCGTGTGACACCCTCGGACACGGGTCAGAGGGGAAACCCTGCCCCTCTTCCCCCCAAACACATTTCACACACAACTTCCCAGGGCAGCCTTCCCTTCAGGGAACTGCAGCTCACAGAAATCAGGAGTAGTGGTGGTTAATAATAAACCAGGCAGCACGGAAAGAACAGATTGCAGTAGGAATTACTGTCTTTCCCGAGATTGGAGGGCTTGGGGGGGCTTTTTTGGGTTCCTCACTGTTGTTTTTAGCTGAGAGATCCCAGCTGGGCCTGAGAATTTGTGTGTGTGTGTAGCTATTTTCCTGCTTGTCTGTGCATCCACGGGGATGCTGTAGCAGATAACAGCACAAGATAACGCCCAGCAAGCCCTGGGAAAAAAAAACTCTGTCCGTGTTCAGGACAGGCCCTGGTGACAGCAGTGTGAGAGCAACCCCAAAAATGGAGCAGCAAATATCTACCTGTGCTTACCCCGGGGTTCAGTAAAACAAATCATCTGCACCATCCCAAAAAACAATGGCAGCTCTTCCTTGGGGGGCGACGCGAGAAGAGCGGGCTCTGGAAATGGGAAATTCCTCTCTGCTCTCGGTGCAGCGCAAACAGGGCGGGAGAGGGCTGGGGAGGAGCCAGAGCGTTCACCCAGCGCTGGAACTAGCAGGGAGGTAAAGTGGGAGATGAAATACGAGGCTGTAACTGCGGCACGGAGGCCGCGGCGCCGCCTTTAATGGGTGCCTCGTCGGGAGCAGATAGGCCAGAACACGACAGTAATGAAACAGAAATGACCTACATAAAGAGGCAGATAAAATCCCCTCGTTAGCCCAGCGTCGTTCTTTACTAAATAATCGGTAATGACCTTTGATAAAGAAATCACTGCTGTGACATGGCTGACAGCAGCACTTGCAAGGGAGCAGCCCCTCTACATCGGGGCCTGGAGCTCCCAGTGCCTCTGTCCCACCCAGCTCCGGGCAAAGCCACGCTGAGGCTGCCACCACGGGCTGCAAATGTCACAGCCCAGAGCTGGGAGAAGGTGGCAGGAGCCACAAGGAGCCGCTGGAGCGGATCCCCCAGAGCAGCGCTGCCTTTAGGGCACCCAGCATCTCCCCAGCCCAGCAGGGAGAGCAGAGGCAGAGCAGGGAGATGTCCCTCAGCTGGGATTTTCCTGGATTCCCGGAGAGGAGCCCAAATCCTCGGCACGGACGGGTTCATGCCCAGGGCCGGGGGGGCTCCGCTTCCCAGCGGAATTCCCAGCAGAGCTCCCGAGATGGAAAAGCGCCACGGGGCTGAGGAACAGCTGCGGCGCCACGAGATCAGCAGATTTCCCCGAGCAGAAAATAAAAAAAAAAAATCAAAATCATCATCCGAATGGGCCGGACTGTGCTGAGGCACGTTCCCCAGCACGGAAAGGAACCGCTCGTGTGACAAAGCTCGCAGCACTCCCACTCCCCTTCCCTTCCCCCAGCCCAGCCAGGGAAACGAGAGCTTCACACTTTCCCTAATACCAGCTGGTTCATTTATATTGCACAAGTTTCCCGAGACGGTTCCTGACAGCGATATCCCAAACACGGGCCTGCAGAGCATTTGCATAAAGAAATAAAAAGGAGGGGAGCGGCCCCAGATTCCTGCAGAAAGCCTGGAAAATCCAGCTGGCCCCCCCAGGCAGAGGCCACCAGAGCCCTGGGGAGGCACAAGGGATTCCTGCTCTGGGGCTGAGTTGTTCGGGTTGGAAAAGCCTTCCCAGCCCCTGGAGTGAAAGCTTTGAATCCCTCCATCCTGCCTCTGCCAAGGCTTTCTGTGGGAGTCGGGCTGGACGCTGCAGTGACCAAATAATGCAACAAAAAGTAAGAAAAGGAGCAAGAGAATGGATTAAAGCAGCACTGGGGGCTGGAGACAGAGTAGCTCTATTATTCAGTATAATGTGTTTATTTGCTAGTAAAACACGTGTGGTATCTAAACATTTATATAAATGTTAGCCCTAAAAGAAACACGTAAGTATGTCACAATGTCAATTTACCTAAATGCTTTTTTTTTTCTCTAGAAATGCTCAACTTTATAATTAAAAAAAGGAAGGGGGAATTGTGGGAAGGCAGAGCTGGTGCTGAAGGTAATCTTGCCCCAGTTCATTGCAGCTGTGTTAATCACCAAAGAGTGGGAACAGCCCTGCCCTCCCAGCTCTGGGTGAGGTGGGACATCATTTTGTGTCATGATGGCCCAGACAGCCACAGCTTCAGCAGGGAATTGTTTCCTAACAGCCAACCTGAGCCTCCCCCAGGAAAGAGTTTCCAGGGATTTTGCTCCAAAAGCCTGCTTTTGAAATTGTCGGGGTGTTTCCCAAAGTCCCTGGAAATCGGGGAACTCCGGACTCTGAGTGCCTGAAACAGGGAAGGGAGGAAGGCTGGTGCCCATTTCCTCGGTGATTTGAAAACAGGTGCTGTAAAATCTTCCAAGGCGCCACCTAAATGACAGAACGCAGGAGCATTTCATTGTTTGAGTTTGGAATAAAAGACAGATAATTAGGAAATTGGGAGTCTATTAATTTCCCAAATTTACTCAGGCACGAAGCACTGAGCTCTGGTGATATTTGCTTACCTCGTCATTATGCAAAAATATATTAGCTAATTATTTTGACTAATGCAATTAAGATATGCATATTTAGCACAAACTCCACAATAGAAACGTTCCAGTCAGCAGTTGCAGGGTTGCACTCGTGGGCAGCGGAGAGGGAAAAGGCAAGCAGGGATATTGCTGCTGCTGTGCCAGGCAGGTGCCAGCCGGGCTGTGCCAGGGGAGGGACGCACCCGGGGCCCTTTGGAATCCTGGAATGCTTCGGGCTGCCTCTTAAGGCTCTCTCAGGCAGGGAGTCCTTCCCCAAATCCCGTCTGCCTGTGGGAAGCCATTCCCAGCGTGCTGTGCTTGTCCCCCGGCCCTGTGCAGCTCTCCTGGAGCTCCCCCGGGCCCTGCCAGGGCCTCTGGTGAGCACCCCCAGCTCTGGCAGCCTGAGCCGCCCTGGAGCATCGTGCCCTGCGTGGGAGCAGCCCCTGCTCGTGGCTGTGCCCCTTCTCCCAGAGCTCAGCTGCGCCACTGGGGCGCCCACAGCGTTCCCGGTGTCCCAGGGCTGTGCCCCGCGGGAAGCTCCTGCGGGCTGGGAGATCTCCTCTGCTCTCCGGGGATTGCGTGAGGAGCAGGAGGCTTCTGCAGGAATCGCGCCTGGCTTTTCTCTCCTCTCTTCCAGCAGAGCCTGAAGGCAAATGCAGGGCTTTTGCGGGGCTCGTGTGGTCCAGATGTGAGCACTGGCGTTCGGCGGCGGGGCTCCCAGGCTCTCGGAGCCACATCCCAAGAGGAAGGAGCCCGGCAGGGAGAGCTGGGAGTGTTTGGGTGGCTCCCCGAGCCGCAGCTCCAGCTCCGCCGAGCGCTGGCTGTGCTTCCAGCGGAGCCGGTTTGGCTAATTCCCGCCGAGCCATGTGGGCTGTCAAATGGCTTCTGCTGTATTTTGTTGCCCTTTCAAATATTTCTCCGAGAGTGGGATGTACCATCTGCTGGCCAATCTGGCTGTGTCTGCAACAGCGCGGCTCCCAGCGCCGCGCCCATGGGCGCTCAGCACCCTCGGCACCCACCTGGCGCCGGGACGGCGGAGCCCGGAGCTCGCTCCTGAGCCCGCCCTCCCGGGGATGCGGCCTGCAGGAGCGGCTGCTGGGGGCTGGAAGGGCCCTCAGCCCGCGGCCTCGCGCGGTGCCACAGCTGGGACAGGGACAGGGAGCCCTTCGGTGTCACCGCACAGCGTCCCCGCATCCTCGGGACGGGCAGGGCCGGAGGGCCCTGAGCTGGGGGCCGCTCTGCGGCCACAGCACCCAAGTTTGAGAGCTCTCTGCAGGGAGTTCTTTCTCCGTCCTGCGCATTCCCAGCTCCTGCTGACTCCACAGCGCTCCCGCTCCCCACGGAGCTGCCGGCCAGGTGAGAGCAGGCGGATTAGGCATTGCTGAGCGCCGAGAAATCCTCATTTCCATCCTGCTCTCGGGGAAATCACTGCAGTAATTCCCCGGGGATTGCGCTGGGCTTTGTTATCCCAAGCAAAGGGCTCGAGGATCAGGAGGGCAAAGCAATGCTATCAACGCTCTTCTCCCGACGCGTCTGAGCCGGGAGCTGGGAAAATAATCTCCTTAAGCGTGGCCGACGCTCTGCGGCTGCGTGTGCACACCCCGAGTAACACCCACACCTGGGAGCACCCCCGAAACGCCCCCAGCTCCCTCCTCACCCCGAAACCTGGTCCTCGGCAAAAGCGCCGAGTCCAGCTCAGCTCCGTCTGATCTCCTGGGTACGGGCTGGAAATCCCTGCGGCTCCAGGCTTCTTTTTTCCCCCCAGGAGTTTTCCTAACAACGCTGAGGTGCAGTTTCATGCCTTGGGAATACTCAGCTTGGCCGGGCAGAGGCGAAGGGAATGCAGGTGGGATTTCCTCCCCAGCACCTGCCAAACCCAAGGCACAAAGAGCAGATCTAAGAACGGCAATTGGCTGGTGGCGGCCGGGTCTGCCCCTCCTTGGCTAGATTTTCATCTTACCTGCACTTAGGGAGCTTTTGATATAAAATTTGAAAAAGCAGGGGGGTTTAAGATCAAGGTGTGCTCCAGGAAACCGCCTGGATTTGTTGCTGGATGCCCCAGGTCCCAGCACATCCCAGCTGCTGCTCAGGGTTGCCCCTCCACAGGCAGTGATTTGATCTCCCCCCTCCCAGCGCTTTCCTTTTATTCCTTATTATTTTAGAGACGCTTAACAAGTGTGATGGGAGCGGCTTTGGGGGCAGATTATTCCGGCAGTCGCTGCAATGCAAATCCCATTAGGTTCCGCCCGAGCCGTGCCACGCATCTGACAGGGATATCTGGCAGCCCATCTCGCTCCTGAAGGGATCTCTGCTCCCCGGGAAGCTGCAGTGAAACTTAATCGGGAATTACACCCGCTAAATACCCGCCGAGGAGAGAGTGGACTTTGCAAACCCAAAGCCCTTAATCTTCTTAGGTAATGAGGGGAGACGGTGCTGAACTCTCCGAGGGGGAAGCGGCGGCGCCGGCGATTGGGGGCTGCAGGGAAACTTCCTGTGCAGCACCCCCGCTGGAAGGGGAAAGCAGCTGCCAGCAGCCGGCAGAGAAGGCCTTTCCCCCGCCTTTTCCCCTTTAATTAATTCCGCGGGGATGGCGGGAGGGAGGAGACCTCGGCGGTGGCGCGGGGCAGCAGGTGGATCCTGGAAGTGGCAGGAGATGCCAAGGATGCTCCCGGCACACAGAGGGCTCCTGGAGCTCCCTGCAGGCACGGGAGAAATCCCGAAGGCAAAGGGGCTCCCCAGTTCCAACTCTGGGCTCTCTGGAGTTCTGTGATGCCCGAGGAAGGGGCTGGACACGGTGTGCCGTTCCCAAATCGCAGGAGCAGCCTCCAGTGCCAGAGGAGATCCTGCCTTTAGTGGGCTAATCAACTAATGAGGAAGAAATAGTTATTGAGGTTGCGCACAAAATCATCTTAGAGGGGTGAGGGATCCACAGCTTTTCCTGCTGGATCTGGAGAAAAAAAGGTTAGACGGAAAAAAGGCAAAGCAAACTTGGGCTGTGCCGTGCTGGGAAAAGCAGAGAGGACGCAGCTCCAAGGAATGATCCTTTTTCTTTCAGAAGACATGATCCAGGGCCTGCATCCAAGGAAAGCAATCTGGGTTGTGTCTGGGCTGAGCACAGAGGGACAGAAGCAGCAGACACGGCACCGGGACGGCCCAGCAGGAATGTCATGTGGGACACACATGGGGAGGGCTCAGCTGCACAGCACGGCCTGCCAGAGCAGCCTGGAGCATCCCACAGGGGAGAGCTGCCCTTGCTCAGCCTGGGAAACGTGGGA
The DNA here is from genome assembly GCA_013401135.1 of Cettia cetti. Classification (NCBI taxonomy): domain Eukaryota; kingdom Metazoa; phylum Chordata; class Aves; order Passeriformes; family Sylviidae; genus Cettia; species Cettia cetti. The sequence continues at coordinate 3,716 of VZUI01011351.1, read as the reverse complement.
GGCACTGCTGGGTCCCACAAGCACGGTTCTGGGCAGCTGAAGCTGGGGATATTGCACAGGAATCGATGCATTTCCTAGCCAACAAAAGGAGCACCGTTCCCTGATGTTTTCCCCGGGTTTGTCCCCATGACCGAGCCTGTTGCAGCACAAGTGCAGCGTGTTGCAGCTCTCCTGCAGCAGCCTGCATCCCAGGGCAGCAGCCCCTGGGGCGGGAGGGATCTGGGAGCCTGTGGGGCTGAGGCAGGAGGGCACAGAGGGTGGCAGCAAGGGGAATCCCAGTGCGCTGGGGAACTCCCAGGGTTGCCCCAAGCTGGGCGTCACTCCCAGCATCAGCCAAGGCAACTGAGGCCCCACAACGCTCCGAGAAAACTCAGAAGGGAGAAGCCAAAGGAGTTGGGGGTTTGGGAGACTCGTTTTCATTAGGGTTTCCATTGCAATTTTGCCTAATTAGTCTCCAATAATTAATGCTGCCAGCGCGATGGCGATGGAATCAGTCGAAATGCTGGTGAGGAAGCCCCATGGAAGCCATCCGTCTTTGGGTAGTAATGATTATGTTCTTTTTTATTATTAAAGATCCCATTAGAAAGAATTTATGATTTTTCCCCTTTGCGAGGGAAATAATCAACATTCCGTCGGCTGCTCCCGGTTTTGGTGCGGATCCGTAATTAGGCACAGTTAAAAAGAGATTTTGCCTGAATGGCTTTTGGGGAACATTACATCCAAATTACAGCCCCGCCGATTTATTTCCAGGGAAAATCCGCTCCCCATAAATCACTCAAATCCACTTGCTCTGAGAAAACAGAAGATCCAGAAGAAAACAGGCGGGGCAGGAGGATCTCCCAGTGCTCCGTGCCTGGGTGGAACTCGGGGCCCTGCCAGCCCAAAGCGTTCCAAGCTGGCACAAAGGGGCAGCTCCGGAGCTTCCGCAGGGACGCGGCTCTCCGTGGACATTCCCAAGATGTCACAATTGTCCTCGGTGGGGATGGTGGCCCAGGGGCTGCAGGGTCCCACCTTCCACGGGGGCCATCTCCGCAGCTGCGCTTGCAAGTGCCGTTAGTGGCAAGCCATGACTGGAGGAAGTCGTTTGGAGATGGTTGCCATGCTGGGAAATTCCTGTTTCCGCAGCCATTTAATGCAGATTTCAGTCTTTGCTTGTTTGGGAGTTGATGAATTCCGACGGCGCTCGCCCGGAGTGAAAGGATCCCAGTTTTACGCCGTTGGATTCGCCGCGGATCTTAAAAACAAAGCCTGCACAACTTGCGTTTAATGTGGGAATTCAGCTCCTCGTTTGCAGCCCACGGCGCCGTGCAGCCCCGAGTTTGGCAGGCAGCTTCATTCCCCAGCCAGCAAGGATGGAGCAGGGAGCCTTTTCCATCCCAAATCAAATGGAATTGGTGATTTGCATGCACCTTTGGAGTCAAAATCAAACATTTGCCCTGCCTTGGCCCTCGTTTAATTAAAATGATGAGAAGGCGCGATAGGCTTTTGGTCTGAGGCAAAAAGGATGCACAGCCCTGAAATTTGGAACAAACATAAAAAAAATTGCGAAAGGCATGGTTGGAAGTGATAAGAAATGCCAAGACTATGTATTACATGGGATCACGGGATGAAAATAGAAAATATCCTTAAAAAAAAAAACCCCGGCGTGCTGTTGTAGGAAGGGCTGGATTGGATTACAGGCTTTATGGATAATGTCCCTGCAGCCAGCACTGCCCAGCCTCATCACCCTGGCGGAGGGAAGGGCTGGGAGGATGGGTGGGCTCTCATTTGCATCTGTGAGCACAGCTTCATGTCTTTAATTGGGGGTCCAGTGCATCTGAAATGAGTGGAGATGCCAGTTCTGGGAAACAACTGCTCCTTGCTAGGGAGCGCAGGCTGAAGGAAGCACAGGCAGGGAAGGGTGGGGAAAGTTTGAAGAACGCATTGTCCCCACCGCAAAAAAAAAAAAAAAAAAAAAAAAAAAAGGTTTATTTTTAAAAACTGTAATTTCAAATGGCTGTTAGAAGAGCTGATTGAAATGGAAGGTTTGGTGGTTTTTTTTTCCCCAAGACCAAATCACCACTCGAACAGCTGAGCTATTTTTAGCCCCAAAGCTTTGCACTTTTAAGTTGCTTGTTTGAGAGCAGTAACATAAAGAACAAAGGAGGGATTCAGCTCAGCCCATTCCACCCTCCAGAAGCCGGGCTCTGCTTTAGGCTCATCCCTGGGAGCTGTGGAGCCACGGGAAGGCTCCATCCCACCTGCCCTGGAGCTGGGGCAGTGCTGATGTGGCTCTCAAGGGTCATTCCATAACCAATTCCCTGGCAGCCGCACGCGGGGAAAGCTCCTCCTCGTGGGGATTCTCCCCTTGGGTTTTCTCCAGCACCACCAGAGCTGACTTTATTGGAATTTGGAAATACTTTGATGTCCGGGGACTTGGCTCTTGTACAGTCCTAAACTTCCAGCAGGAGGGAGGAGTTTCCAGGACTTGTCACTTGCCTTGATTTCCCACTGGTTCTCAGGATTTGCACTTGTCTGGAGGGGAAACTGCAGGAAGGTCTGCTGGGAATGGGAATGGAAAGGGTCAAGCAGCAAAACTCCAGATGATCTGGGGAAGGGATGCAAACTGCCTGAGCTGGACTGGGAGCTGATAGCGGGAGGCTTTGTGCCACTGGCACCATCCTCCAGCTTCTGAAGGACAGAGCAGTGTAAGAAAATTCCCATTTTCCGCTGTAACTGTGGCAATATCCCTAGGAGAGCTGTAACTAAACATCCCTAGGAGAGCCGCTTGCCCGACTCCCACTGTGCTATCCGGGGCTGTCCCCTTGGAGCCAAGGCACTCCTGAGGACAGAGGCTCCTCTCCTGCTTTCCCTTCTGCGGGAGGGAACCGGGGCCCAGCAGCTCCGTGTCTGCTGACCCCGGAGCAGGATAAAGGCCCTTGAAAAGTGCCAGGATGCAGCACATCCACATCCACAACCGGCTCGGGTGCCAGCCTGCCAGGCTTGGGGGGCTGTCAGGAGTGGCCTGCCAGTCCGGGAGGGGTGCTCAGGGAGATCCTTGTGGGGGTCAGCAAGAGCTGGGGCTGCACAGCCATCATCCGTCTGTCCATCCATCCATCCCTGCATCCCTCCGGTCCGGACAGGCTCCTCCTGCGGCCTCGGGGCGCCCCCAGCCCGTCCCTAACGCGATCATCGGGGGAGCCCCGGGGGCATTGGTGCCATCGCTGCCGTGGCCGGGCTGGCGCTGTCACTGTCACTGTCGTGCCCGGGCTGTCCCTGTCCCTGCCGTGGCCAGGCTGTCCCTGTCCCTGCCGCTGCCATGGCCAGGCTGTCCCTGTCGCAGTACCTGTGCTTGTCGCTGTCGCTGCCATGGCCTGTCACTGTCCCTGTCCCTGCCGTGGCCGGGCTGTCGCTGTCCCTGTCGTGGCCAGGCTGTCCCTGTCGCTGTCCCTGCCATGCCCAGGCTGTCCCTGTCCCTGCCCCGGCTGTCCCTGTCCCTGTCCCTGCCCAGGCTGTCCCTGTCCCTGTCCCGGCTGTCCCTGTTCCTGCCCCGGCTGTCCCTGTCCCTGCCCCGGCTGTCCCTGTCCCTGTCCCGGCTGTCCCTGTCCCTGTCCAGGCTGTCCCTGTCCCTGTCCCTGCCCCGGCTGTCCCTGTCCTTGTCCCTGTCCAGGCTGTCCCTGTCCCTGCCCCGGCTGTCCCTGTCCCTGCCCCGGCTGTCCCTGTCCCTGTCCCGGCTG
>VZUI01011325.1:0-19382 GCA_013401135.1 Cettia cetti | reverse complement strand
GAAAGGAAAGGAAAGGAAAGGAAAGGAAAGGAAAGGAAAGGAAAGGAAAGGAAAGGAAAGGAAAGGAAAGGAAAGGAACTCGGGTACCTCAGTTGAAGGGTGAGTAGTATCAGTCTCAGTTGTGTGCAATAAAAGGGCAATACAATGAAATATTTCTGAAATTCCTGCTGAGAGATTTACAGAATAACATTTCTTTCTTTGGGGATTTTCACCAAATGTCGGCTAATTATTCCTGACATTTATTCTGAGGTCCCATAGTGAAGAAACACACGACCAGCAAGGTTTAAGAAACCAATAATAGCCAATATAAAATATTTACTGACTTGAAACTTGCAAGGTACAGCCAGAGGGTTCCCCCCATACCTGAGAATGTTGCAGCTGTGCTTTTGTATGCCTCAGAGACACCAAAGATAGAAACAGGCACTGGATGCTGAAAGCCCCTAGTGGAAACCTACTTACTGTACATGATCTGCAAACCAGCTTTGAAAACAAGTGGCCTGTTTTCAGTGCCTAAGTCACAGGGAACTTAGTATATTATTGGTTTCTTTTTTGCATACATTCCATGACTCTTCAGCATTTCTTTCAGTATTATTTTAGGGAACATGAGAGGACTGTGTTAAGTATACTATTGATTTTGATTTTTTTTTCCCTTGAAATAGATATTATTTTAGAAAAAAAAAAATAAAAATTATAATAAATATGTAAAAAGTACTTCAGCAAAAACTACTTCTGTCAAAATTACTTGTATTATTTAACTTTAATAATATAAAATATTTAGATCTTAAATGAGAAAAAGGCCTCACAAACATATTGCATTAGATAAAAATCAAAGCCTATAAAATTAAGGAGCTTGCTACTGACACACCATTAAAGCAAAATCAAGGCATGAGCCATAAGGACTTCTCAGTAATGTAGAGACTGAGGACACATTAATGGTTTGTGTCACTTGAAACCAACATTTTGTAAATATCAGCAAAATGAGGCAGATGAGAGAGAAGCAAAGGGTCTGAGCAGCTGCCATGTGAGCAGCGACCAAGGCCAGAGCTGGCTCCTGAGCTCTTTGCTCTGACAGGGCCATCAGGAAAGGAGAGGACAGGCTTAGGTTTCCTCATGCACATGCCTTCAGCATTGATTTCTGATGCCTGTGATGTGTCCGTCCTGATCTTCACTTCTCAAAATTCATCAGTAGTGCTTGGCTGGACACTGATACTCTGACTGAAAAGTTAATAATGTTCATAGAATCACAGAAGAGTTTGTGTTGAAATGGTATTAAAATATCGTCTAGTTCCAACACCCCTGTCATGGGAAGGGACAAATTCCACTGGACCAGGTTGCTCAAAGCCCCATCCAACATGGCCTTGAACACTTCCAGTGCCTCACCACCTTTAAAGTGAATTTCTAATATTTAACCTATATCTACTCTCTTTCAGTTTAAATCTGTTCTCCCTTGTCTTGTCATTACATGCCCTTGTAAAAAGTCCTTTCCAGTCTTATCATTTTCCAGGACCACTTTAAGTCCTGGAAGACATTATAAGATCTTCCTGAAACCCTCTCTTCTCCAAGCTGAACAACTCTGGCTGTCTCAGCCTGTCTTAATAGGAGAGGTCCTCCATTCCTCTGATCATCTTTGCAGCCTCCTCTGAATCCAGTTTAACAGATCCATGTCTTTTTGAGGTTGAGGGCTCCAGAGCTAGATGCAGCATTCCATGTGGCGTCTCACAAGGCTAGGGTTGAGAGGGAGAATCACTTCCCTCCCTGATGACCACATTTCCCCTGATCCAGCACAGGGTGAAGTTGGCTTTCTGGACTGTGAGCACACATTGCCAGGTTATGCTGAACTTCTCATCCACCAACACCCCCAAGTCCTTCTCCTGAGAGCTGCTCCCAATCCATTCTCCCTCAGTCCAATCTGTAGTTGTGCTTGGGATTGCCCCAACCCAGGTGTAGGACTTTACACTTGCCCTTTTTGAACTTCAGGAGGTTTGGACAAGCCCACTTCTCCATCCTGTCCAGGACCCTTTGGATGGCATCCCTTCCCTCCAATGTCAACTTTACCACCCAGCTTGGTGTCACTGGCAAATCTGCTGAGGGTGCACTTGATCCCACAGTCCATGGGGACAAAAGAGCTGTTTCCTTTCCTGAGACAGGGAAGCCTCACAGTTTTTGTGAGCCAGAAAAACAATTCAGAATATCAAACAAAATATCAATTCAGTTAATAATATATTTTGATTTGACATCTCTGAAACATTTACAGTGTAGTTAGAACATTTCTTCCTTTACTATAATTAGCATAAATAAATTATTTTATAAAATCAGAGACTTTTTATAAAAACTATATCACAACAGCTGGAAAAAATATATTTGTTTTCCCACTTTGTGCACAGAGTGCTAAAATGAATAAGTCAAATCAAACATTATAATCAGTTTCAGATTTGTCAATAAGGCCGTTTAATTTCTTTTTAAAATGTAGAATTTTTGTCAGAAAATGTAAAAAAAATATTTGTCAATAATGAAAACCCTTGATATCTTACAGGTGGTTGAAATAACTTCCACGATCATTGTAATTTCACTGCATTTAAAATTCTCACAAATAAATTTTTTTCCAAAGATAAAAACATTTGTTATTGTTGAATCCAGGCTATAACATAAAAATGTTCTTCCATTTAAATTCAGAAAAAAATTACTCAGTTCCTGTGAGGTATAGATCATATTATTGGTCAGTAAAATCTTCTTACATAATCAACATATTGGTTAGTAAAATCTTCTGGTTTAATAAACATAAACAAAAACCCAATAGTGTGATTTGCATTCATGTGCTCACCATTGATTTTGCCAGAAATTCATATAAGGAAATCCATTCCTGCAATACAAGGAGAACAAGGAAGTCTCAGCAGTCAGAGACACAATCAGTGAAAGAAACCCTAAACTGGAGTATTACCAGCTTCAAAGGAAAATTCCTTTTTCTTTTTTCTTTTTTTTCTCCTTAATATTTTTAAAATATGTTTGTCAGACTCAACTTGCACAAGATGTTGGATTTAGAAAAAAATATTTGTAATATTAGTGAGGAGTAATGAAGCTTATTCCTCTTGATAGCACACTCTAGAGACAAACAAGTGTAGGCTATGTTTGCTGTGCATTTGCAAGGTGACATCATTTGACATATGCTTCTCAGCAATGCTTCTTTATGGTGAAAATGAGAGAATTCCTTCAAGGTGTCATACTCATAGCCTTGCATCTTGCAAATAATTCATATTAACATGAAACCTTCAATATTGTTTCACCTACTATTTCTCTTGTGTAGGAAATAATGTACTTGAGAAGTGTAGCCCAGTATTGATAAGGTTTCATCAAAAAATTCGCAAGTCATGGTTATTCTCAGAAATTTTTGGGGAAACTTATCCCACACTGGAAAATAAAAAAATGAATAGATATATAATGGTTTTGTATATAGAACAGTTTACCTTTCTTTTCTTAACAATTCACCCTTACGTAAATATTTATCCAAGCTTTAATCTAATAAGTAGTCTCATGACTCTGTTCTCCAGTGAATCAGAGAAACAGCATCAAAGGTGTCAAGCAATTGAGTGTAATCCAGTGTCTGACACTCTTAAAGTGTTTGTACTTTTTATTGCTGAACAATAAACTTCATTCAACATAAGATTCCTGTTCACTTCATAATGTTTCTGTATGCAGGATCTCCTCAGGATTGCTGTCTCCACTTACTCCCTCTAGACAGTGATGCAGTGTGCTCTGTGGATGTTGCAGAGAGTGTTAGTGCTCACTCCAATGTCCTAGGACACTTTGTCAGGCCTAGTCTTGTCCTCCTTGCTCCAGTTGTTCTCACTGTCTTCTTTCAAGGGTTGTAACATTCAGGATTAAATAAGGCCATGTTCAATGCTTTCTACTGACCAGAAGAAACATTACCTCACTTCTTCATTGAGCTTTCTAAATATTATATCTCAGGGAATTCTGAAAGACAGAATTTTTTTACATATAAAATGGAATGATGCCCACTGGAATGATAAAGCCAAATAGCAGAATGATCTAAAGAACTGGATTTTTCAGTTAAAATCTGCTCAAAGGAAGGATTTGCTTCCCCTTTTCCCAATTGAATATGCTAATTACCAACACATGAAGAAGTAAAAGAGGCTTTCCTCTCCCTTTACTGTGCTGCTCTTGGTATAAGGAAAGCACACCAACAGGACAATGATTTCCAGGCAAGATCAGTGGAGAAAAGGACTTATGAATTAAAAAGGAACCTAAGTGTGCAGTAGTGCCTGGAAGAGGATAATTCCACACACAGACAAACAAATGCTCGGTAACTTCACCTGTGGAAGTTCAGATCCAAGAAAGATTTGACAAAGCAGGTGGAGTTAGTCTCCTAAACATTTTCATGTATCTGGCTTCAGATTTTCAGGTGATTGCAGAGACAGACAGAAGCTTAAGAACCAAGATTTTGGACTCTACCTATAAGGACACATGTTCTTAGCCAAACTAAGTTTTTGGCATGGTGTAGCTTTGAATTATTTCAGCTAGGTTACTAAAATTTTCAGGGCCACACTTTTTGTCTTGGAGAAATATAAGATTGCTTTTCCTCAAGGAAATTTTTTTTTTCAATCTCTACATTGTTTTTTTCAACTCAAAAATGTTTTCCATTGTAACTTAACACATACAAAAAAAAATCTGTTGATTGAGAAATTGTTTATGAAAGAATGCAATTACTTTCTTGGCTGCATACTTTGATTCTTTTTCTCCCTGGCATTGGTATAGACCTTCCAGGAATTTGAAGATTTAGAGAATATACTTTTGTTTATGGGGTATTTCATTCTGTATTTCAGTTCATTGTTAAATCTTCCCTTTCAGTTTCCAGTGCCTACCATTAATCTCCAATGTACAGCACAGCAGAGAAGGTAGTTAAGCAGCTTACATGCGAGCTAACTGGCTGCATGAACAGTCTGGTGCTTCTCTGACAGCCTGACAAGCTTGCCTTCCTATTGAATATCCAGGATTGTGGCTCATTTCTTAGCAATGCAGAAAGTCTTCCCTTTCACCCTCTGAATATCTGTTTTGTCTAAAACAGCTTATTTTAAGAGATGAAAGACATTGGTCTTCAAACTTATTCTTTTTTAAGCAACTCCCTGAAGAAACCTTCACCATGTGCCTGGTGATAAAATATAATCTGTTTTCAAATATTTCACATATTCACTTCATGCATTTTAAGCACTTAGACTATCCAAGTGCACTGCCCTCTATGAGGAAATGTGGTGTCAGCTGGATTCTGCACATGGTTCTCTATAATGTTTTCATGACAATGCTAATACACACTTCCTCCTTTTTGTGACAAGTAAGCTTCTAAATCCCTACTCACAAATCTTAACAGGCATCGTTTTATTCAGAAGAGCAGAAACAGAAGAGATGTGAAAAATAAGCAGAATATGGTAGGACCTGTGACATTCCTGAAAAGGGTTAAAGCTGCACTTGTGGAACCATGAAGGGTATATATATAAAAGCTTATTTGTCTCTATTCATCAGCAACAAAATTATGGAGACTTTTTTTTACCTTTCTTTAACCATCTTGACAATATTTGTGGGACTTTTCTACATACTCCTTGCTACCTTTTCTCTTCTTGTGTCTTCCACATATCTGGCTGGACAAGCAGCAGCATATGCTGCAGCAGATTTACAGCTGCACATGTGCTGACTGTCCAAACATACATGTGTGCTTACTGGCCAGATGGCTGTTCCCTCCTGAAACAAGTAAATTACTGGATTACAAAGCCTCTTCCTTCAAGGAAATGCTAATTAGAGTCATCATTATAACCAGGAACTCATTCATATAAAATGAGTAGGAACTTCTAGTATTTGAGAAAATAAGTTTTCCAGACTTGGTTATGAATGGGAAAAAATCTCCAGGGATGGCAACAACACACAGACAGATGGAGAGTTTTTTCTTTCCATCTCCTTTGTGAAAGATATGCCCAGATTTCTCATTGAACCATGAGAAATGGGAAGGGCAGCTGAGTGGACAGATGTCAAGAAGCATACCTGGATCTGAAGTAGCCTGAAAATTTTCCTATATATTTGTGTAGTGGTTTCACACCACTTCTAAGAGCATTCATCACGCAAAGCAAGTTCTGAAGGTAAATTTTGCCCAGAGGGACCAGAGAGAAGATATTTTCCCTGTTGATCAATCCACAGCAGAGGATTATAGTTACTCTTCTAATTCAGACCATGTTGAGCTTGGTGGGCTTAATTAGAGTGACAGTGGATGATTTAAGAAGCATTAGTAACAGTGGTACTGTGAATAGAAATGTTCTGTTTAAAGTGCCAATTTATTGAAAACATTAATCCCCCTTATTCTAAATGTGCATAAGAAAAAAGAGAGCAAGAATTTCTTAGGTTGCTGCAAAATTTTTGCCAGAGGAGAAGTAAATTCTGACTTTGCAGTGTTTGTTCTGATGAAGAGGAAAGGGAATTTTTATGCCAAATGAGATGAACCCTTGACTACCTTTAGACATCTGTCATTCAGGCAACTACATCTAAGTTGGTCACTATCAAGATCTTTACAGCTAATGGAAAGAAATGAGCATGTAAAGGGTTTGGCTGAGCTGTTTTATTTGCTTCTTCTAAGATGGTACAAACTGAGCTTAGAATTTCATATTTATCTCCATTGATTAGAGAAGTCACCAAAAATATTTCAGCCATATATAATTTTGCTCTAGATACATAAAAAAGCACCATGTTTTAATTAAAAAAAAAAAAAAACAAACTAGGTTATAATGAAATTTGGAAGCATTTTTCATTAGTGTTTTTGTTGTTGTTGTTGTTTTATTTTGTTGTTGTTTCGGTTTGGTTTTTTTCCCCAGCAATTTCAATTTTTTTTTTTTTAATACACAGAATGATTCTGGACATAATTAACATTAGCTAGAACATAGGTCTTCCTAAGTAGTAAAAAAAAATATTTTCTGGTGTTTTCTCTACAATCTTTCCTATACAATGTATTTACATAAAGAACAAAAGAAAGCAAATTTAAGCTCTACCTGGGCTTAGCCAGATCATCTATTCACCTCCTCACCTCCAGTTATCTTTTTCCTCTCCGTGGTCCCCTGCCAAAAGGAATCCCATTTTGATTTTAGGATGCTTTAATACAGCAATCTTTTGTATAGCATCTGTTTTCATCAGCTCATTTAGCTTTTCTGCCGTGAGCACTTTGAAAGTGCCTGATGAATGAGCTGCCCAGTGGTACAGTTTCATGGTCCCTCATCAGTGGGGATCTTATTGGTGATTGCAGTGAGTGCACAAATTTAGAGGGGCTTAAGTCTCTTGAGACTTATTGCTACAGCTCTAATAAGAAGGTGTTGATAGGCCTTTGGCAGCATTTTACAAGGCTGACTCAAGGTTATTCACATTCTTTTCCACTGTACCTACAGCAATATTATTTGTATTGTCATATTTTTGCCTCTGAAAAAAAATGGAGAATCTTTTTATACTCCAAAGGACAGTGCCTAATCCTCTTCTGTATTTCCACCCTTTTATATTTTCAAGTAATCTTTTTTGGGGGTTGGGGGGTGTGACACATCCTGTTTATATTCAGAAGATTCTCTGTAACTGCCCTTCTCAGAAGAAGGAAATATACTTCTGTTCCTCATAACCTAGTCTTTTCTTGATTTTATTACTGTAAATTAATTATGGGAGAATGATGAGTCATCATGACAAGGTGGCTATAGAAAATTACATTTATTCAAATTAATCTTACATGAAGTTAAGATTCTCTTACACCACAATTTTTCTATGTCCCTTGATGGTTTAATATTTCTTCCCACTTTATTACCTGCAACTTAAAATGTATTTATTCCTGTCATGTTTAAGAAGAAGTGTGTGCACACATGAAATATGAATCATATGTATGCAAGAATAGATCATCAAGCATAAAAGCACAATAAATTCTTTCTTTATATGAGTAGTTGAAAAGATACTCCAACAGTTGGATATCTGTGGAGGGGTATTTCATTTGTCTAAAGACAACTGACAAAGCAACTGCACTCTGTTTTACTGTATTTGTAACTCTCTGTCCGTTTGTGACTGTCAATCGTTTCATAAAACATCTTTGATCAGCCAAAGACATTGCCCCTGTGTTCCTCTGGAACTTGCAGAATGTAACAGGTCATGTAGATATATATGAAATGAAATAATTGAAAATAGAGCTATTCAACTAAGAACTCATACATTGTATCACGAAAGTATTATTTTTTTTTTAAAGCCACTGTGCAACAGCCTTAGGGGAAAAATAAATAGCTTTATATACTTCAAGGTAATTTGATTGTAATGAGGCAGGCTGAAGGGGAGGGGGGAGAGAGCTGTGGACTTTTCATACAGCAGTCTTTTTGGAGACATAAGATACCACAGAGGGCAGATGCTTTCGTTTGAATAGCAGCATGTCATGCAGAAGTACACTGGGCTTTACCAAGTGTAATGTCTGAAAGGAAAGAGCTGTCAAAAATAATGATCCAACCTCAAAGCCAGCTCTGTAATTTTAAAAATATTTGCATGTTGGCACTGCTGCCTCATATGGTGGCATTGGAAGAGCATTGAATTTGAATTCACGTGAGGTGTTCGCACCCCCACAAGTACGGATTATTTCCTGTCACTGTGGTAGGCTCCCAGAATGCCAAGTTATTTGCACTGCATGAACAGATTGCATAATTATCTGTTGACTTTCTTGAAAGGACAGTTGGCAGTGCAGTGGGATTAGGTTTTCCAGAACTGGCGAATGCATAGTTGAGGACCATATCAGTGAAATTTTTAATAATGAGCAGAACCTCTTGTGACAATTTTTTTTAAACATAGTGATGAAACACCTCAAATGTGAGATATTTTTTTGGTTGATTTGACATGTGATACTAAATTGAATGAATGTGAATCTGGGCTAAGACTACCATGTTGCTGAATAATGTTGGAAAGGTAGCCTACTAACAATGTTCCTGCTTTACTGCAAAAATTACATTTTATATAAATCTTTTGGTGTTGCCACGAGAAAAAATGTGAGTGAAATATTTTTAACTCAGGCTTGACAAATTAAAAAGAACCTGTAATTCTGTTTTTAAAGTAAATTCTTTTTAACCACTTCAGCAAGCCCTGAAGCCCTTTGTAGATTCTTGTGCAGTCTTCATCTGCTCCATAGAGTGATATTGGCAGCATCTCAGTTGTGAGTTCACTTTTCATTCTTCTGCGGAGAGATTGCTGAAAATCTGCATTGCACACGTGGCTGGATTCTCCACACCAAATTCAGACTGAGGCTTAGCTTGAGTCTGTAGCTGCAGAACACCCGGAACAGACCCTCACAGTACTTTTCTACTGTTTTAATGTGAAATAGGGAAAGTTGAGGGAAATGATATTTGAATGAGCTTAATTATACAGGTTAATTTTAATCTTCCTCCTTAGTATACCACATCTTCTAAAACCCAAAAATTAGCAATAAATCTGGTCAGAAGAAGATCTTTCTCATCACTTCCTTGCTGGATGATCAGCCTGGTTTGATGAGGATGACCAAATAAAATCTGCAGGAAAAGAAGTCTTGCAATACATGGGCGGCATATGAAGGAATCTCTGTTATCTGTGTTCTATGGCTTGGGCTGTTCACTTACATTTACATATCTCATAGAAGTTCCATACTACATTCTGGGAATCACAAATCTATAATTCATGAAAAAATAAAATCGCTTGGATGGGAGGCTCCAGAAAATAGAGATACTAGGCTTCACATCTATCACTCAGAAGGTACAAAGGAATTGGAGAAGTTAGTGAAATAGTCACATTGGACTGAAATTTAAGTCCAAAATGGGTTTACTTTTTTACATTGACTAGTAGAAAAAATAGCAGAAGGATATTCTTATAAACATAGAGAAATTTTTATCTAGAATTTTCAGCTGGATGTGTTGAATGTGTTCATACTAGGAAATAGCCTATATTGTGTATAGATTAGCTGGCTCTTCCTTGTATCTATCATAAATATGGAGTATCTTTTTTTTCATTCATTTAATGAAAGGTAGTAAAGTAAAATGGTTAAAATATGACATCAGAAAAAAAAATCCTAGTTTAGATGCACAGCTTTCTGAATGCAAATATAAATTACATAGAAAATAAAAGTGCAAAATTTAAAAAATACCTTAAAAATATTTTCCACCAATTAAGTCTTCTATTATGCTTACTGGATAATGTGCAGAGGACAAGTATTCCATAGATTAAAGATTGTGGAATTTTAAAATTCTGGCAGTGTATTTCCATAGGTATGTTTGAAAAATCTTTGAAATCTTTCAACCATTTTTCACTTCTGATTGGAGATCAGGTATTGCAAGGTGTATATGAGAGTAAGTAATTGATTCAGAAGGGAAATCAGAGGTTAAAACTGCAATTTTCTCCAAAGGAAACCTCCCATGTTTTGAATTTTTAGTAGCTGTCTGTGTGTTATTAACAACCGTACTTAGATTTGACAGGCAAGTAATAATGTGGTTATTCATCTCAAAGACAGTGGACCAGAATACATTTCTGGCTCTATAAATGCATTTTAAAAGCTGAAAGACAAATTTCATTACAATAAAGAATGGGGATTTGGTAAATGTAATCTTTGGTTTTTTATTGGTAAATAAATCTTTCTTTTCCTACAGCTGCTGTTTGGGTTTTAGAAAGTTTAATAAATAGAGTAAGTAGTCCCCTATTTATTAGCCACGCTAATATTTGAAAGCTGCAAGTGCTGCATCCATTTCAGAATACATCTGTCAACCCATCCTGCATGCAATACTGAACACAGCCCAGTTACACCAGTTTGAACTTCCACAGGAATGCATTTTCTTCCCTGGAAAAATATTGTCCAGTCAAAGTTAAAGATGAGACAAATGATGAAACTGTGTTTCCGATAAAACCTACTGGAATTTGTCCATAGGTTTATAGAGCTGCCCATGTACTGCCCCAGTGGGATATTTTAGAACATCAGACACATATGCAGGTGTATTGACTAGTTGTTTCCTCTTGTGGCATATTTGGTAGTGTGCATTTTCCTTACATCAATTTGATCCTTAGTCTTCAATAGCTAAGATTTTAAGTAACAAAATTTAGCTAAATAAAAAGATATAAAAAGGTATGTCAGTATATTTGGCTAGATTTCCTAAAGTAACTCTGTCAGTCCTGTTATATGTAAAAAAGAAATGAAGTGTTAGTACTTACACACTGCCAGAAATAATATTGTAACATTTCAGCACTTCATTGACTACTAAAATTTTAAAGGCAGAATGTAAAACTTTTGGTCTCTTAAGCTCTTTGTTTTCTCAAGCATTATATTTTTAGGTACATTTTTGATGGTGATGAATGGATATCTATTTTTCACCAATTAGTTTGCCTCCAATTATTGTTATTGCTTTTAATCAGAATAAAGACTGTCACTAATGACTTAAATATCTGTTAAACAAAACTCTTATCATCTCATTTCTTTCAAAGTACTACATTCTAGAAATCAGTGAATGTGTGAGTTAGGAGAGCAATAACTGAAATAGTAGTTTCACCTGATAAGATGGAAACTGTCCAAACATAAAGCAAGTGTCCCATGTTCGTGTAACTTATAAAATAAAGGCAATTCCTTAGGAATATAATTTAATAATGCTATAAATGACAACATAAAGTTGTGATCTAGTGAAAGCTGTCTCCTGCATGGTTCACAGCAAAAGAATATTTCTTCTTTTACAACTGTCATTTTAAAATTGGTATTAATAAAATATACACAGGAAAAAATACTTGGAATTTATTCTTTACTTTCCCCTGGGAGTGCTAAATTCTGGTTCCTTGTCATACTCTGCATGTTATCCTTTCAGCTGAGAAACTGTGTGATGAAGGCTTATCTTGTTTATGTGAAGTTCTGCCAGATTAAGCACATTGTTCACCCCAGTCTATGAAGGAAGTGAAGTGGAAGTTGTTCTCTGGTTACAATAGAAATTGTGTGAATTCCTAAAAGAGGTGAATGTCTTCTAATTCCTTGGCCTTTTATATTAGAAAACAGCAATACCATAATACATTTGTTGCCATACAACTTTGCTTCACTGTCCACATTGTCTGCATGTGTACAGGCTCTTCAATAGTGAGAAGAGAACAAATGGATATATGGGAGTGTGAATGCTAAATGGCAAGAGAAGCAAGAACAAAGTCATTGCAGGCACCTGACTGTCAGGTGGGGACCAGGCACAGCCAGAGCTATGGCTCTGCAGAGGGTTATTAAAGAGCCTCTTTTGTTGCTGTTCACCCCAAGCTGCCAGGCCATCTGTAAATATGACATAGCTGAAGCTGTGAGCATTGGACCTTCTGGACTGACTTCCCTCATTCCCATGCTTGGTCCTTTTGTCTGACATTTCATTCTCCACTCAGAAAAAAAATCTGCATCCCACAGGTTCTACTGAAGCCTTCATATAATTTACAGAATCATTTACCCCTTCTTAAGAACATTTTTGTAAACCATCTGAATTTTACCCTTTTTTTAAACTCAATAAGAAATTGCAAACACAGAAAAGCTTATTAAGTTACTGCTTCAGATTTGCACTGGATTATAATGTCATGAAATATTTTGTCGTATGATAACTGTTGTTCTGGTAATTTGTTGGACTCAATCCACCTTTGAGGGGTCATATAATGGCATGAACCAACAGTAATGTTGTTAGGTTCTCTGTACTTGTCCACAAGAAGGCCAGAGAATTAATGAAATTAACTACTTTGTCATTTTTAGGTCTTTCTTCTGAAAATGCTAGCCTGAGATATTTCCTTTGTTATTGTCTTTATTACACAAGAATAACTCTAACAATTTTGACTTATACATCACAGTGTTTTCAACTACTGTTACAATAAATTTTATTTTAAAGCACATTTCAAAACAGAAACAGAGCTATGGACAGCAAGAACCTGTCAGAAAATATATCTCATCATTTTTTCTCTCACTGCAATTGGTCTCATCTTTTGTCTGAGCAATTGTTGGTTCAGGAGCTCCACAACCAGGAAATGAATAAGTTAAGTACAGATCATCTGGTTTTGTCTCATGAGCAGCAATGTTTGAGAACCAAATCATAAAAATAAGAAGAAACTAGACTAATAATTTGGTTACCCCTTCATCTACATATTATAAAGCTTTGACAAACATGTGACCATCTCCAATATCTATCATTCTTATAGTTAAATCAAGAATTTCAAATCGAACACTACCAATCTGCCATCTTTCACAAGTACTCAACCCTCAGAAACTAAATTCGTATGACACAATCTCTCTTGAATCCCTCAAATCAGCTAATCTATAAGTAATACAGACAGAAGGCACAAAAAACAGTTTATACCCTTTTATCCACCTGCTATCAAGTCAATGCACGTCTGTTATCTAAGCTAAATTGTTGGCAGCAAAGTCAGAATGAGCTTTCTCACAGTGATTAGATGTCACTGCTGGCTCTGTCTCCAGTAGCATATGCTACTAGAATATATCTGTCCTTTAAATTGGAAGACTTACTATACCAGCTATCATTTTGTTGAATATCAGAAGGATGGAGCTCTTTATCCACAAGGTCAGAATTACAAAGTGAAATACAAAAAGGGTGAAAAGATTCCTAATATCTGCCTAGCCAGCAGCCCGTCTCATTTTGTATTTTTCTTTAGACGTTGCCCAACTTAGAACAAAGTATAATAAACTCCATGAGGAGAACTGATCTGTCTATAAACTTTTACATACTAAAATATAATGATCTATATTATCTTGCATAGATTTATTCCATTTTTAAATATATCTATGTCAGAAATGAGAGTTCTGTGTATCTCTTCAAATTTTTGGATAGAAAGAACATCTTGAAATTATTACATTTACAAGCTACATGAATGTTTTCCAGAGTCACTTCTGCTGAGCAGTGCACAATATGCTATTTCAAATTTTTATTGATTGTTCCTCCTTCTTGTATTATGGGACAAATTGTAGTGGAACATCTGCTTTACAGTTTATAGCTCATTCATTATTTCCTCTAAGCTTTCCATCCATTACTTACCCTTAATAATTTTAAATAGCCCCCAATTTTCAATTTCTTTTGGTATAATTTTTTCTTTATAACTCTAATTTGTTTCTTGACTTTGATTCAATTTAGTTTCTGCTATATATATGAGTTCAGGTGTCTAGAGCCATGTTCAAGCTGAAAATCTAGAGTTATTTTATTTAGTGTTTTCTTAGCACTTTCATATTTGTTTCTATTATGTTGCATTACACAGGAATTAATTTCTGACCACTGTTGAATCTTTGCAATATTTTTATTAGCTGTCCTAAGATTTTCCCTCAAATGTTTACACTTCTTTTTCATATCAAACTTAGAGGTATAGTCCAAATTATTTCTTCTATTTGTAGTATAAAATATCTTACTTACTACCATAACAATGTCTGAGCAAGCAATCATTAAAGCCTGTAAAAACATGAATTTTCTGGTTCACCCATGTGCTCTTTAAGAAGGGCTGTGTTTCTCTCTAGCTCATTTGCCACCCTGTGCACCAAAGAATGCATAATTCCAGTTTTATATGCATTCTTTGAAAAGTGGTGGCTAGGTTCTGGACATGACCCAGCCACTAAATCCTCAGTATGAACCAAAATTGAGATTCCAATATCTTTAATTAGGCTTGCAGTCAAGTCTTTCAAGGTTCTTTCCATGAAAAGAATAACACAGGTTTTGGAGTCTGGTGGCAATTTCTGAAGCATTACAACTAATTATTGTTGGTGCAAGGCAAGTTCTTGATAGAAGACCAACTCATCACGAGTACCAATTAATCTTTATCAGTGCCCTAGACCAAGAGAGAAAGGCAATTCTGGTACCAGAGAAGTTAAATAGCCCTCTGTTGATGAATGTCTGTTTTCATCTACCTTATGAAAGTCCAGGATGTACAAGGTCCTAATTTAAACCACTGCAGTGGAATGGATAAAGTTTGGTAGCGTAAACCCAGGTCTTTGTTTTCCTTTGTGCAGAGCATTACTACAATACAGCTGAGTGAAGACAAAAGGAAGGAGTTGGAGAGTGATGGTGAAATTATTCATCTGCTGGCTGCAGGTGTTTCTCCCAAAATAATGAAAAAGCAAGTTAGAATAATAGGAAATTCATGCTATGCTATACCAAATCTGAAAGTAACATAATTTCTATTACTACTACTGCTTCATATTCATTTTTAATATAAAATCACAAAGAAAAAAAGAAAGGAAAAAGAAATACAAACACAGACACACACAAAGGCAAAATTTATAAACTTAATTCCAGAATATAAAGTTCATCAATTCTTGGGTAAGCTGTCTCCCCAAAACACCTATCTATGTCCAAATCCTAGAGGTATTCATTTTAAATGTCTTCATCTGGGAAACTCAGCACTGGACATAGTCCACCAGATGACTTTATAACATGACTCGCATGTTTCAAGAACAACCAAGATAAGAACATGCTCTTTCTTTTTCATGTAACAAATTTATTTGTTAGACATTTTCTCTAGTGATGGGGAATTTGGGATAATTTCTTTCCAAGGGAACATACTACTCATAAGACTATAGATTTTTTTCTCCAGTGCTCCTCTTATTGAGTGCCAAAAATTCCTGGACTGCTCGCAGAAACTATATGAGCATTTTTATTGACTGAAATATTGTTCAAAAGTACTTTCCACCTCTCTGTATTTTAGGGACTGATGCAAAGCTTTTTGAAACACACTCATATTCTTCCATTAGTTTCTATGACATTTTAACCACTTTCTTGGAATAGTTTGAGGGGAGACATAATCTGCAATCAAACAGATAAAATCCTAAAGGCTTCTGAAGCTACATACTGCCATCTCAAACAAGAAAGCATTTTTTTATATTCAGTGGAGACTTCAGAATAAAATCTGAGTTAATGAATGAAGACTGAGACCTGCACAGAGTGCTAGTACAGAAGCTTTTGTCGTTACTTTATTTTACTTTATTTTCCCTTCTCTGGTTTTGAAGTATTGAAGTCACAAATTATAGCATCTGCTTTTAATCAGGAGTATTTTTTAATATTTACCAGCTCATGGCTACTTTAGATCTTCTCCTTGCATGAGAGATAAGAAAGGATAAAATTGTTAAGAAACACTGTAAATAATATGTCAGAACCATACCCAGTCATCTGAAAATTGCAAATCTCTTGATCTTCCTCTTCTCTTATTTGTATTAAACTCACACTCATAAGATTTTAATTCCTTCATTAAACTTCCTTTCAAAAGGAATTTTTCAAATTTTCTTTGCCATGAACAAATAATACTGTTCTGTTGTCCTATCCTCTGCCACCTTTGCCCAACACCCAGAATCATCAATATGAAAATCAATAGCTAATATATTGAATTGCTGGGAAAAGCAAAAGCTTAGCAACACATCCCATGACAAGGTCATTCTTTCCCTCTCAGGCTACCAAACACACACAAACATTTGCCAGCACTGAGGACAAGGAGCACCTTTGGATCCTGCCAGGCTGCTGTGGTGCTTGGCCACAGTGTACATGTCAACACACGGAGCAGGTGTGCAGGATAAACACACACGTGATTGTGCAGACATCTATCCCAGCCTGGGCTTGGCCACTGCACTCCTTTACTGCTGATTAGAGCTACTGACTTTACAGATGGTGAAATGTAATCTTTTTTTCTCTTGCAATATTTGATCTTAATACTTCTTTTTAGATATGTCTTGAGCTGGAAAATGTGATTTTCTGGAAGTGACACAATTACAGAGACATGCAGGTCTCAGCCATTTAGTTGCTTTACAGGAACCTTTTTTACAGGTATTTAGAGACACAGTTTTTCAAGGAATCTTGGGTGGATGTTAAGTACCCCAGGCAAAAAAAATTTACCAGGAGGAAATACTTCCAGCAGAAAAAGATTTGAAACAACAGATGAACTTCTCTGTGAGCACTTCCAAAATTGTGTTTTTATTAATGCCTTTCATCTCAGCTGACAGGATAATTAATCATAATTTAAAAAGATAACCTGGGTTAGTGAGGCTTGCTCTGAAATAGAGTCATGAAATTAATTTCTAGGTGGCCTTTGTATGTACAGCAGGGTTTTCAACACTTGTGAGGGAAAATGCCTCCACTGAACACAAACATCAAAAATGACACACTCATCTTTTCTCTGTCTAAAAAAGAAATTTAACCAAATAAACAAAACACAGGTCAGATTTTCAGCTGTATAATTTTGAGAATGCCAGCAGTAAATAACTGTGCTGAACAGTAACATGAATGTTCGTATGTCATGGAAGCATGTATATCTTTCTAAAAATTTTGTCAAATACTTGCTATACTATCCAACAGGTATACGTAATTTGTTATCACAATGGGGTTTAGAGAATAGAAACATCTCTGTGTACATAGGATTTAGCTGCTACAGGCTTTGTATCCAGGGCAGAATGTCATAAAAGCAGCCCATTAACACTGAGCATTTTCAAAATCCCAGAACTGGGACTGCAGCCTTCACAGTCGCACGGCTCAAGGCAGGTTCTCTTTATGATAAATGCAGAGAAACATGCATTTTTAAGGTGTAATTCATCTGGCTTGTTTAAAGCAGTCACTTTAAGATGTGATGAATCATACCTTAGACTCCATTGGCAGTACTAATGAAAATTCCTTAGCTGTAAAGGATGTCCATGCTAACTGACTTAGACAAATTGAGCCCAAGAAGCTTAATATGGTGTAATCATTATGGTTTCCATTAGCAATTTTGCAAAGGCTTGTTGTACACATATGGGCAATTATATTTTTTGAGAATTGAGGCACCTAAAATGAATAGGCTTTCTCAAAGTGTGGGAACCTTGACTTTTCAGTAAAGGATAGACAGGCTTTTGAGCATCAGAATGAAAGCAGGTGTCTCTTTTGGTAATATTGGTTTTAATTTCTCTGTGTGTCAGCTGTTACATATATAAATTGTGAATTATAATATTAAACTTATTATGACCTGGTTTGTCTTTATTCATTCACATTTATGAAGTGTTTGCTAAACACAAAAGGATGTAAGTGCTAAGCATTATTATTTGTGTTATTCCTCTTTATTACCGTCACCTACTTATATGTATTTTCAACTCAGTTTAAATTTTCACTCCCAGGTCTTATTTCCTTCCTAACTACATAAGATATTTAACTGTCCATCACTGTGCCTTGAGCTTTCTGAATTTTCACAACAGTATATTTATGATTCAGATCATATCCCACAATGCCCTTTTCCACTCTGTATTGAATGTGCTTTCCATATGCTATTAAAGATTCAGCATCACAAGCTATCATTTTATTAATTTTAAGACTTTTTTTTTATCAACAGATGAACAATCATGATGATTAAAAATGCTTCTCTTCTCAAGGGCTTGTACAGTATTTTGCATTCTCTGGCATGTTGATTAGTTATGTTGATTGAAAATGAGTGAAAAACAGAGACAACTTATTAGCCAGTTTAGTTAGCTGCTACTTACATTAATGAAAACGTCTGGATGCATGCCCATTAAGGATACTTGGGAGATCAGAGGTTGGGAAGTGATTCCTTTGCTTCTCTCTGCTGACAGCTTGGAAAGGATCATACCCAGGGATGGCTGTTGAGGCATGCACAGCTTCCAGAAGGAAATGCTGCTGCTCTGGAGCCCAGTCCAAAGCAGAGCACCCTGAGAGCAGGGAAGCCACACTAGGTGAGTGCCTGCAGACACCCTCTGAATGCTGGCACTGCAGGTGCTGCTTTGGCAGTAGAAATATTTATCAGCAGAAACAGAAGCAGCAGCTCCTCTCCTGCCACTGCTAACAATGCAAGGCTTGCTTTCATCGCCACAAAGGCAACGATGGAAATAAGGGAGGGCTTGGAGCTGGCTTTCTGAAGGAGAGCTTTGGGCTTTTTCTTCACAATTTATTCACTTATAGGGTCAACTCAGAGTGCCTTCAAGGCAGCAAAACAACTTCTTACATATATGTATTTCTTTTCAGCTGATGACAGGGAGCTTCATACTGAGGCCAACCCCATTTTCTCAGCCGTGTACAGCTTGTAGGATGCACTGGTGGCCCATGGAGGGGGAGGCAGGGAGAGGGCAGAAGGAATGTTGCCAAGGTCCTTGAACGTTTGGAATTGCAAGGATAAAAACAGTAAAGTGATTTGCCCAAGGTGATGCAGTAAGTGCCAGGAACTGAATCCAGATCCTCTGAGTCACAGCCCAGTGCCTTAATCAGCTGACCGTGTTTCCAAGCATTTGGCTTTACAAAATCATTTGGCCTGATTTACTGGCAAAGTCATACGATAGTGAATTTTCCCACTACAAAAAGTCAATGGCCTAAAAAAAAAAAAAAAAAAAAGAAAAAGGCATAGCTTTTCCTTTCCTT
>VZUI01011321.1:0-71761 GCA_013401135.1 Cettia cetti | reverse complement strand
AGCTGTAATTCAAAGAGAAGCTTGAACAGAAAAGAGGGAGATGAGACAAATGAGAAACCTTGGCCTGGGAATTAAAGGGGAAGACCTCTGTTCCCAGAGATGGAAGAAAAGAACTTTTGTTTTTATGGTAAAACAGATCATCCTTAAAATAGCACCCCAATAAGTTGGCATAGCCCATGAAAGCAGCTTTGGGAAAGCTGCAAAGCATGGCCACAAGAGAACTGTTTTAAATGTGGCAAACTGACCTAAGTTCCAAGTTTTTCCTCTGTATGTTGTCAGTAGGATGAGAAAGAAGGTTGTGGGGGAGGAAAAGTGTTTTGAAAGTTTTATTCTGATTCTTATTTTTTTTTCCTTTTCTTCAGTTCTGTTTAAATAAAGATTTCTTTATACCCTTTAAGTTTTGAGCCTGCTTTGCTCTTCTCCTAATTCCATCTCACAGCAGAAAAAGAGTAAGAAATTCTAGTGGGTGCCCTGGCATTTGGCCAGTGCACAACCCACCTCATTATTTGGTGTGTTGGTCAGGAAATCTAAAATTGGTGAACCAAAACCACAACATTGGGAATGACAAATTGAAGCAGCCAAAATTAGGAGGTACTGTCTGAAATTTGACTTCAAACCCTTACTGTAAAAAATTAGGTTTTAGAATTTTATATTTAAACAATAAGTTTAGATATAAAGTTGGCATATTGATTTCTCACAGTAAGATGACTAATACTGAAATAATAGAACTAAACCTCCTGTGATTCTTCCCTTAGTACTCTTCTGAGTACTGAGTACTGCAGAGAACTGCAACAACTAAAGATTTCAGTAAGTAGGAAGAAAAATAACCCCTTAAAATTGAACTGGTTACCAAAGACAGACTGGTTGTATTGACTCAAGATAACAGTGAAAGAAAAGAAAATTATAAATTATTTTAGGCAGATATGTACAGAAAAAAAACCAGAAATGGACAAAAATGTGGGCTAAGTTTTTCCAGCATTGTACTGCCTTTTGTTATTAAGGGAAAAAAGCCAAAAACATTAAGGGATGGTCTCCTCAGACAATTCTGTTTTATTTACCCATTATTGAGGAATTCACTTATTCTAGTCCTCAACCAGTCAATTCTTCTGTGATGACTTCACAGAATTACTCATATGAGAGAGACTTCATTCCCTTAATCATTTTAGTGGTCCTTTGCTGACATCTCACCAATAATTCTGTATCTCTTTTGTACAGGCAGCCCTAGACACAACTCAGAGCTGGCCTCATCAGTGCTGAGCAGAGTGCCAGGATCATCTGTGACCTGCTGGCCACACTCTGCCTAATGCAGCTGGGGACACTATTAGCCTTCTTGACACAAGATAGCACTGCTGACTCATATTAAATTTGAAGTCTACCACGACCTCCAGGTTCTCTTCTGTAGAGCTGCTTTCCAGCTGTGTAACGTCCTGCATGTGTAGAGGCATGGGAGGGCTGTTCCCACCAAGACTGTTCTTGTTGAACAGCATGATGTTCCTGTCAGTCCATTTCTCCAGGCAATCAAAGCTCCACTGGACAGCAGCACAACCCTCTGGTGTGCTTCTTCCTATTTTGTCCTCTGCAGCTTGCTGAGGGTATGCTCTGACCCAAAATCCAGGTCATTAATGAATATGATGAACAGGATAAGAACCAGGTTTGTTCTCTGGGATACATCACTAATTACTTACCTCCAGGTGGAATTTGTGCCACTAATCACAGCACTATGAGCTTGGCTGTTCAGCCAGCATTAAATCCACCTCACTAGGTGGATTTAAGGATCCTATTACTGAGTGAAGCCTTGGCCTGAACTAAGGTGCAAATGAGACCATATGCCAAAGTCAATGGTACAGATTTTATTAACAATAAAATGAGAGTGAAAGAGAGAGGGAGATAAAGAGCAAGTGAGGAAAGAGAGAGCAGAAGATAGTCACTGTGCATGGATCCAGCAATGTCCTTTTGGTCCTTCTTTACCCAGGGATTCTTGCTGGTAGGGGTTCTGAGGTAATTCAAAACTTTTCACTATTTATACATTTTTGTAAACAAAGGAATTAGTGGACATTGGCTACACAGTTCTCTTATTCCACTGGTTAAATGATTCCCTGACTTCGAATCCTAATTAGTCTCATGCTCAGTCGTCCTCTGGGCTGTGAGTTGGTGGCTTCAATCTGCACCTGCCAGAATTACCTTTTAGCCAGCCTGAGTTGACTTCAGCACGGTTGGTGAGTTGGCTTTCCTTGTGGCCCATAAATTCAGCCATTATCACTGATACATTCATCTACCCCAGCTTTGTTTACCTCTCCTAGGCCTGAGATAACACTCAGAAAACAGTACCACCTTCATCTTGTCTCAAGTATTTCTCATGGTGTCTTAATTCACAGTCCAAGTTTCATGTATCCACAGAGGCATATTTGGGGAAAGGGGGGCTCTGGTGGTTGCAGATGCCAGTTGTCCCATAACCTGCTGGTCAGGATCTTCATTTGACCAGTGAGAAGCATATGAGCAGCAGCTTCTTTACACACTTCATCACAGTGTGAGTTTTTGTCTGGATACCTAGGAGGTGCTAGCTAGACCTTGCAGGCTTGGGGTTAGGCCATTCTGCCACTCCATTTTGTGCTTATCTTATGGCAAAGTCTTTCTGTGATAGCTGTGTTTGAGACAGAAAACTGTGACGTTTTAGTCCTTACACTATTACTATCTGTCTTAGAACTTTCTGCTAAATAAAAGGCATCTCTAAGGATAGCTTGGTGTCTTGCTCCAGATCCAAAGCAATCCAAAGCATCCTTCCTCACATCCTCTGCCTGGGTATGCAGCTGAACACTAGCAGATGCTCTTGATGTCCTACCGTTTGTTTTTGTTCATCTGTGACCTGGAATTCCCCAGAAGAAAGTGTGCATCTCATAGTTAGAATATTGACAGGATTGCAAAGAACCAAAGATGCTAAAAACACATCCACAAAAGCAACACTACACACCATGAAGACTGTTGTCAGATGATAGCTACAATAGCTAATCTTACTCCCAGACTTTCATGTTATCCACAATAACTTTCTCTAATAATTACAAAGCACATATAAACTCTGGTTCTTCCTTCTTTTCTCAGTATCACTAACTGAGGCGTTTGTTGACATGTGATAAGAACACGAGGTGTATATGTAGAATACTGGAAAAAACTTAATTTGGATCTGAGCTTCTATAGGCAGGCAGAAACCATGAAAGACTGTTGTGCTTCACCGCAGCTGTTCCCTGAGCAGATACTGTTTGGATTTTTTTTTTAGAATTGTCTCATGAGAGAAGGAAGATGACTGAACTTTTGGCAGGTAGGGGAGCTACAAACATACCCACTGCTGGACAAAAAATCTCACACACTTCTGAGTAGGCATGAAGTTCCTTTGCCTGTAAAAGTGAAACTAAGTCTTGTCCTGGATTTCTGCTGTCTTCAATAGATAAATGGTCTTGACTAACAATACCAGTACAGAGAATTCTTCATTAATAGAATGTGTTAAGATCTAGATCATGCCGCCAGATGATTTCTGACAAAAGCTATCTAGAAAGTACTGAAACAAATAAAGAGTTAATCCCAGTAGT
Organism: Cettia cetti; assembly: GCA_013401135.1. Classification (NCBI taxonomy): domain Eukaryota; kingdom Metazoa; phylum Chordata; class Aves; order Passeriformes; family Sylviidae; genus Cettia; species Cettia cetti. Next base: position 68,180 of record VZUI01011321.1, on the reverse strand, counting down.
GAAAAATTCAGCAAACCTTTGCTGCACTCCAAGCAGAAACAAACGAGATATCAAGGAAGGCAATGAATGAAAAAAAAAATTAATTCCACCATGCAAAATCTAGTGAAATGACTGCAAAATATTAAAAACAGTCCAAATTTTATTGTAAACATTTTAATACTATGCTGGTTAAGAAATACAAGCTTACTGATCAGGATCAATTTAACCAAAAACAGCCTACAAAGGACGAGCTCTTGCTCCAAGAGATATTAACAGCATTTTACAGCAGACTTCAAGGAAAACCAAATTTGAGCCTTTGAATTGTTACTGTATTTTTACAAAAGTATGTATCTCAAAAAACCCAATGTATGACAAAAAATGTGCATCTCCACTCTATACCTTTTAGGTGTTTTCCTATGGAGGATCTCTCAGAGTTGGAGTAGTCTTTATTATGTACATTTTTAATAATTTAAAAATAATCCTCCTCTGGAATTAACAACAACCCTTATAAAGTAAAACAATATTGCTCAAGAAACAGTTTATTTTTTAGGCCTTGAAGAAAGGTAGAGTTAAACAATTAGAAATGGCCTGCAAAATTGTGAGACCTAATAACTTTAGAAAAATGTAACCACTCTCAGTCACCAATTCTTGTCTAAAATGTACAAAAGAGGCCAATCTTAGATTGAATTTTTACTTTTCTTGTGGCCCTTTTTCAAATAAAAGCATGGTAACACACTATTAAAAATGATGTAACTTTTTCTTATGTAGCTAGTTAGCACCTATATTAAATTTCTTATGTCTCAATATATTTTTGAATATTTACTGAAGGATACTGCTTAATCAGACATCCTGGTTAAAAATTTAAATAACATTATTACTGGAATTTTAGACTATATCACTTCAAGTAATTTTTCATGAAATTTTTTATTTTAGGTTTTTTGAGATCAAAATGTAGAAGCAATTTTGTCTTAACAGGTGAGTTGGTTCCTCCCTCTTCTGAACATATGAACAATAATTTCATAAGTTTAGAAAGGTAAAAATTGCAGTTAGAATACCAGTCCTGGCATATATGAGAGAACTGTTTAAAGTTACAGATAATATTTTAGCATACACACCCACACATCTGCATGTAGCCAAACAGAAACCTATGACTTACACCCCCCTAGCTTTTAAAAGACTTCCACCAAATGTTTAATTACAGCCTTAAATCTTTTAAAACATTATGCTTAATGCCACTAATAAAAGAGCCAGTCACTTTTAGACAGAGACAAAGTAACTAAGTGGATTGTTATTATTACTAAAATGCATTTTTGTCAAAACCATGACTATGTGGTGATGGTGAATTTCAGTTCTTATATCTCTTTAAATCTGCATATGTTAAAAACTATGGCAAAGATTATTTAGTCTAATCAGTGTAGTTATACTTGTAATTTTTAATTCTACTCATATGTTCCTGAAAAGAATGTTTTATGCAGACTGTAAGAAAACTAAGTATTAGTAGTTGTTGGTTTTCAGATTAAGTGACAGTTGCTGGTCCTGATCTTTTCATAGCCTGTAAGAGGCTGACCATGCTGGAGCTGCTCTTGTAAAGGAATATAAGCTCATGCTTAATAAAACTCTGATTTCATTCCATCACATTTGACAGATGGCACCTTCCACAACACATTTCTCCTTGTTCTCTGCTAGAACAGGGGAGTACACCACCTACTGAAAAACCTCAGGTCTCCCACACAAATTCTGATACTAGAGGGACAATATACCTACACTCACATGCTTTTCTAGATGTAAGTACAGTGTACTTTGAAGAGTCATGCCACTAGAAATAAAAACTTCCTTGTATCTTCCTGAAAAGTAAAGCCCTAAACTACCTTGGGCCATTCTTCAGCACCTGGTTTCCACATTTGTTTCTAGTATCTTTTACTATAATTTAATAGATGCTCTTTTACTTTCACTTGAAAACACTGTGTAACACAGCAAGTCTGGAATGATTGTTAAACTGGCTGCAATTTGGTACTGCGATTCATCAATGTATGTAATTATTACAAAATATGTAATAACTATAAAGTGCTTTAGAATTGTTTCACAAGAAAGGTGCAAATAAATACTGTGTACTCTCAGGAACTTTCCCATGAGACATAAAAGTCCTGGAGAGCCCACACATTTAAAAGTATCCTCACTTATTACAGCAATTTAATTATGATACTGATTTCTTAAACCGGAGAATGCTTCTGTCTCCAGTATTTATTTGGGTCAGTGGGCAGGCCTGCTGCTTGCCCTCCATTAGCTGTCTTGCTGGATCCAAACACACTCATCTGAAAAGGTAAAAAAGGTATGGTGCTACACTGGGAATCTGCATAAAAATGGTCCTTATTGTGCAGAACTTGTGGTTCTTAGTTGATTCCTTTTGATTGCTATTTGCTGAAAAGATGAACAGGCAGCACACTGCAGTATAATTTTTTTTTTGATTAATAGGCTCAAAATATCCACAGCAGAATGCTGACAGGTCTATCAGTTGTCAAAATTTTCCAGGATTTCAATCATGCCACTGAAATAGCTCTGATGAATGTCTATGTAATGCATGGTACAGCACCGCTCCTGCTCCCAAAAGATCTGAGTAAAAATGGGAAGCATCTTTATTGCTTTTATGTAAAAGGAATTGAAGCACCAATGAGTGAACGAAGTGTGTCAACACAGAGTCAAACCCCTAAATGACTATATAAATGACATTCTTTTGTAATATGCAGACCTCCCCTAAAAACTGGGAGTACTTCTACAGAGTAATCATTTTATAAATTAAGGGTACATTTTTTTCCCATCAAAATCTCCCAAAGGCAAAACTCCCACTGAATGAAGTATGATGTGGATTTCACATTACATTTGTAACCAAACTCAAGTACTTTGTCACATATAGCAGAAGTATCAAACAGCTTCCCAGCATGCTTGATGCAGTCTATTCCAATTCTGAATGATAAAAATGCAGTATCAAACATTTTACCTTTTTCAATATTTTTGTATTCACAATTTTTTGGTTCACATGACTGTCAATTTCCTTAACTGCTATTTATACAGCCTAGAGAGGGAAAAAGAAATAACAAAGGAAACAGAAAATAATAAATCCTATTATCCAGTTGACTGAATAGATGTAAATGATCACCATGTCCATATCAAATCGCCATCCACGGCTATCATCCTCGAAGTCCATATAGTCCATCCTGTGAGCAGCATGTGGGAAATGCCTCCTTGTTACAGTATTTGAGTGCCTTCGAAAACCTGCTGAAACACAGACTAGGAGATAAAAATCTTTTTAAAAGGAACCAGATTGAGTAGCAAAAAATAAAAAAGTTAACACTCCTTCCTCCAGTTATCAAAACGACAAATAGACACAGGAAATCTCACACCTCACTGCTAAATTTCAACACTTTGTCGGACAAAAAATGTGGAATTGATTTTGTATGATTTAAAAAGTAACACTGGGTTCCATGTCTAGAAAATAATATGGTTTTTTTGTTTGGATTTGGAATTCTCTACCATAATAAATAATGTTATCTGCTTATGTTATCTAGATCTTTGAACATGTCTCTTTTGGTGCCTTCTTTCACTGAGTTTGACTCAGTGATCTAGAATTGAAAGGCTCCATATACTATAACCAATCTCTTCAGAAGCTGGGTTCCCTAAGTCTACTCATCTGAATTCTTCAGTAATCAAAGCATATCCAAATTTGTACATACATATTTCAACAGCTGAAATACATTTGAATTCCTATTTCTAGAATCTGAGATTCTTTTTCAAAACTGTCTTCTAAATAAATTGTGCTTGCTTTAATATGATATTCATTGTGTTTAATATAATGCATACCAGGTTAAAACTCAATTTTAAAATCACTGTTTGTATATAGACAGATGCAAACAAGTCAAGTGGAAGTAAAAATCCTGTGACTCCAAGATGGCCTGAGTGTGGTCCTGCCAAAAGGTCTGTCCTCTTCATTGTTCCCCAGACTTCTCCATGTAGAGAAGAGAAGGTACTGTAGAAGCATAGCTCTCCCCTATGTCAAGCCATGAGGTTCAAGAAGAGTCTGTGCAGCTGTGTCAGATAGTAGGCTCTGGCACAAAAAAGAGCCTGGGTGCTGCGGTGCAAATGCAGAAAATCTGTCCCATTCTGATACAGGACAGTTGTATTCTGGATTTTTGCACTGTTTTCACGTCATGAGCAATTTTTATGAAGCATTCTGTATTCTTTAATAAATTCTGACAAGAAAAATGCCTTCAGATGTCTGTATCTCCAGCTAGAGTGGAAATAAACCACATTTCTTAGCCATCTGCAGGTAAAAGCTGAGAGCTGTAGAGTTCCTCAAAAACTGAACAGCAATATGGAGTAGGGGTTTGAATTTTGAAACAGAAGACCTGAATGAGCATCACATGCCTTCTAATTTATTTTCTATTTCTTAAAAAAAATCCTATCATACATTATTTCAGTCCACCAGTAATATAGTCCCCAAATAATTTATGCATAGGCATGTATCTGTGAAAAAATGCGTTTTATTTAACTTTTTTGCACATGCCTGTGTTGCTGTACTCCGAACAAGAACTTCTATTCAAATCACATGAATATGCATGCACAGTGCCAGCAGAGTCTGGCAGACTGTTAGTGGGAACCTGTTACTAGATAACAAAAACAATGTTGTGTGCAAATCACACTTTTGTATGCACCAAAGCGTGCAAACCAAAAAGGATTTTCACTACAGCATCAGTAGGCACATCTGTTGTACTCTGAAGTCTTCTGTTGAAGTACTAGCGAAACACAAAATAAAAACACAAAAAAATTAAAATATTCTCCCAATTTTATAAATTGACCTACTTTTTTAAAAAATTGAAAATATAAGGTATCAGATAGAAAATTTTACTCTAAAAATGTCCCCAAATGAATAATATGCAAGCTACAATAACCATTTATATTATAAGTGCTCATGTAAAATTAAATTACGTATAAACAAGTGTTCTGAGTTTATCAGATGTACATAATTTTGGCACAGTCTCTTCTTTCTGCAGCAGATAAGACAGAGCTATTGAAAGACTGTGAGAAAAAAATGCAAGTACAGACTGAGACCTTCCCATATGTGCCCTTGCAGCACCTGGCTTAGTGTGTTAGATCTTTGGAAGCTGTAATCAGAACAATGTGTTAAAACAGCATTTCATGTGTCTCTGCATGCTTTTGGAGCAGATCTCACATTGATTCCATTTACTGCACTTTGTGTCCCTCGGTGGAGTAGTTTTGGAGTAAATAAATGGTTTTCCTTTCAGGTAAAACTAGAAACAGAAGATGAGCTCTAAGATCTCAGAAGTGTTCCAGTAATATGCTTCAACCACTAATGGGCATTTAGCCCTTGGGATTGCAAGTTGCCTCATATGCAAATGTGGATATCTGACTGCACAGCATCAATTTTTATGCTCTATTATGGCTGATATAATTGCTAATGCAGGAATGCCTCTGAGACACAGTGAATAATATTTCCTAAAACATCTTTATGCCATTCATAATTTTACAGACCTCTTGTATCTGTCTTCTCTAATATGCTTTCCAAACAAAGCAACTTTTTAATTTCCTTTGTATGGAAAAAGCTTCTATACTGACTATCACTTCCTCATTATACTTCACTCTGCTTCATCTTTCTCTGAGATGATGTAATCTAAAATTATATGCAAAATTTGAGTTGTGGGATCACCACAAATCTAGACATAATATTTTCCATGTTGTTATGATTTTACTAATTCCTGCTTACCTTTTTAATTTGGCTGTGCATGAAATGTTCTCAGAAAATTAATCCCAGTATTATCTAAATGCTTTTTAAAAATGGCAATAGCTAATTTACAGCATATCACAGTGAATATTATGCATTATGGAGATCCATAATGCCTCTGTGGGCACCTGCTCCACCACCTGACTGTCCTCATGGTAGAAGTGTTTTCCTTACTTGCAGTCTGGACTTTTCATACCCCTTAATGTTCATCCTCTTGCCACACATCACTGTGAACAGCTGGTCTGTCCTCTTGGTGGTCTCCTTATAGGTATGATAAGGTTGACTGGAGATCCTCCCCCAAGCCTAGCCTTCCCCAGACTGAAGAAGCCAATTCCCTCAGCCTCTCCTTCCAGGTCAGGCTCTCCAGGTCTCTGAGCATCCCAGCTAAGCCTGGGTCACTCTGCTAAACCTCTGCTCCAGTCTACTACCATCTTCTGTACAGGAGAGGAAGGCAAAACAGCAGGATTTTAGATGTGGTGTGTTGAACAGTAGGGGATAAAAGCTTCATCTACAGGTTTTCATATATCATACTCCTGTTCAGAAAGCCCAGGATGCTGCTGGCCTTCTTCATTGCCAGGGCAACAATTCAGGATCATGCACAGCTTGCTCTCCATCAGGATGCACAGTCTCTTTCCAGAGATCTGCCCCCAGGGTTTCAGTGCCCAACCTGTCTCATTGCCAGGACTCTTCCTTCCCAGGTGCAGGTCTCAGCATTTGTCCTTGTTGAATTTCAGAGTCCTTCCAGAACATTTCTACAGCTTGTCTAGGTATCTCTGAATGGTAGCCCTGTTCTGAGTCTATCAATCTGTCCTTAACTTTGCTGTACTCTGTAGGCTTGATGAAAATGTATTCTGTTGCCTACTCTAGGTCACTGATCAAAAGAGCTGTTAGCTGTCAAGTTCATATTTACTACCATCAGTGAAGTGAAGAATGTAATATCACTATAAATTTTACCATCTGTATATATATCACTTTCCCAAATCACTATGAATGTTCTGAACTACACACACCACTGTGGCATTCTGACAAGGTCTCAGTTTGGCTTGCTATGTGCTCTTTTACAGTGTATTTTCCATCTCCTACTTGGGCCTGTGTTTCTTTTTAGGTGCCTGGAAAAGTGGTCTTTGTCGGATGAAGCAGCTGCAGTTCTCCAACTTCTTGTTCTCTCTGAATAGCAGCCCCATCACTGAGTCTACCAATTTGTTGTTACTTGCAGACTTGATGTAAGTCTGCAAGTAACAACAAATTGGAGGAAAAGAACATGGAGGAAAAGAACAAAATTTCCAAGTATTCTATAATTCTATAATTCTATAATTTTTCAAGTATACAGGTGTTTTTATGTTGCTTTCACACTTTCATAAATGAGGTATCATCCCAAACTTACATAAATGCCAGCTTTCTCCCATACGCACGTCAAGAGGCATTATATTCTGGTTATGTTAACGTAATAGCTAAATTGCAAGATTTGCTAGTTAAGAGGAGCTGTGAGATTTGTATTTCAAAGAAAAAAAGAAAATCATATATTGCCGGAGAGGTTTATGAGAGAATAGCACTTATCCTGTGTGACTGACTGCAGGCATGTCCCATTGACTACTCATCTCAGCCCCCAAGCTCTAACTCAGTCTCAAGCTCTCCATTGAAACACAAGTTCCCAAAGTATCCAGTTCCTTCTCCAAACAAATTGCATTCAATGCAACCACCCTCCTTCTCAGATCGAGATCCACTTCTTCTCCATGAAAAGCCTGAACCGCACCATCCTCTTGCTTCAGTATTTCAGCTCCACCCACCTGCTGTCTCAGAAGTCTTTTTTTCCAGATACACCAATTTACAATCTCTTCTTTCTCCAGGATGTACACCAGAACCTTCAGCTTTCCTATGACAAAACTTCTACTATCACTTTCCAAGGCCTTTTCCACAGCAAAATCATCTTTCCAAACCTCCCCCACTATCCTGTTCTTACCTTCCTCTCACTTTCTTCTCTCTTTGCATATTTCTCCACTATTGCCCTTCTGACTTCAACTGTGGGCTCTTACAGGCTGCCAGCATCTTATATCCATGACTAAATTTATATGATAGCCTAAACAGCTCTCCTTTTCTTTTCCATCCTCAAAATCCAAGTCCTACTTTCTGATAGCTGTTGGGCTTTTGAAAACGTAGATGTACTTAGGATGTAAAAATGTACTTTCCTTTCCTGAAACCATTTTTACATTTACTATGTTGTCTGTATTATCAGTTATAGACTTTTGCTAGGCTTTTGGTTTAAGTGTTGAATTTTTTGACACTCCCAGAGAGGTAAACTGTGTTTAAGCAGTAATTTGTGCATGCTTAAAATGTGATTTATTGAACTCACTGTGCATATGATACAGATACCCTCTGCACATGAACAAATCAGTTGCATGCAGGCAGTTTAGTGAGGAACACACAACAACTGCTTTCTAAAGGTGTCAAAGAACCCTGTCTAAAAGAGTCGAGATAATCAACCAGTTACTGTGAAAATCTGAAAAAGCCATGTCCTGAAGCCTTTCATATGGGACACAAGACTTGATTCCATAAGGGACACTCCTTTCCATAATGCAGAGTTGGGAACCAATGTTACAGCAAGATGTCTGTATTGTGACTTTCATAAGGCATTTAAAATGAAAAGAAGAACAACATGCTACAGACAAAACTATGCAGAAATCCCAAAATGTGGAAGTGTCACTGATGTACATTTAATTTTTCAAAACAAAAAGCTTTTAAAAACTTCAGTCCAGAATCAAGCACCAGGCAAACAATGCTTCTTGCGGTATGAGCAAAACCATTGGCATTTGTATCTAAGAATAGTCTCCCCTGTCTTAAAACTTTATAAATCCTACATGGATCTGGGAAGAGAATATACCAAAATGAACCAGAAATGTACCATATGGGAAGAATTAAAAATCCCAACCAAAACAATTAACAGAAGTTCCTTTAACAATGGGAGTTCTTAAAAATATTTATTTCACACTGCTCTAACTTCCCATATTATTTTCAAAACTAGAAGTACAATTTTTTGGTAACAATCTCAGAGTTTTTCTACAGAGATGTGTAAGCAGAATAAACCCAGAATTTAAGGTGATTAACTACAAATTAAAATATAAAAGCCATACTTTAGCCATACTAATTTAGCATTTCATCAGATCATTTATGGTCAATCCCTTAAATGAACATCTCTCAGGTCTTTAGGATAGAGTGGAGGCAATGTATCATTTGAAGTCTTTCCTCTGTGAAATACTATAAATTTCATTACATCACAATTACAATTATTTCACTTGACAAAGAGATTTGACAGTTTTACTCTGAATTGGAAATAAATATCTTTTTCCATTCAAATACAACTTGTCAGATTTCAGTGAGAATTATTTATAAGTGAAGTTTTTGCACATTCCTACTACTAGTTTGAATTCTAAGAAAAAATACAGCACCTCTTTAGGAGTTAACAATGACTTTCAGAATACTAAGCAAATAAAGAAATAAAACGTCTGAAGGCAGTTATCTCTTGCTATTTTATAGCTAAATAATTCAGCTTTTATGAATTAAAATATGAAATCATGAAGTTAGCTTGTATATTGTGTCAAACAAGCAGATTGTTGGAAAAGAAAATGAGGGAGTTTAAAAACAAATACCAAAATCCATAAAGCCACATTAAATGCATGCACACACATTTTACATTGGCTATTCTGCATAACTAAAAATCTCACTCATGTATTAAATAAGAAATATATTTACCAATTTTATGAGAATTATTCAATAACTACTATGTCCAGTCTCTCTCACAAATTCAAAGAAAAAATAGAACAACTCATAATTTCTGTCTTGGGCTGCTTATTTTCCTGAAAATAAAGGAATCAAGAAATGAGAGGACTATGGGAGGGCATAATGGCCTTAGAAGACAAGCTTAGTCTGTAATTATTATCACAGAAAACATAATCATCTGTGATTATTCTATAATTATCAATACTCACAAATATAGTTTGCTATACTTGGCTAGCTAAACTGCTAAGACACATACTAAAATGGGAGTAATTAATCCACATGTCCCAGTGTAAAAGTCACTTTGACTTTGGAAGACTTGAAGGAATTTTGGAAGATAGTCAGAAAGCAGATTTTTATTTTTTTTTTAAGTAACTGGGTGAATTATCTGTTTGTTTTTTCTTTCTTCTCCTAAACCATAATACAAAAAGTACCAAACAGTTAGGATATTATGCAACAGCCGAGGGCTGATACCAAGGAATGAAGCTGCATGGTCTCATGCATGTCATAGAGATCTAAATGCATAGGTGGCATACATTCTAGATCATAGACTTGATTGTAAAGATAAGACTTGTACATGTATATTGATGACATACAAATTACAGTTATAGTAATTTTAATACATTTGCTTTTAAGGCAAAGTTGTAATGACTTTTGTTCATTTGTTTTTAACCACATTTCCTTGTAAATAAATTGTACCTTAGCAGTGAATTTAACTTGTGGAAATCTTTTCTCTTTACAATGACAATGCAGACAATGAAAACCAGGGAACTTTAAACAGCAACTTGGGGTATTTAACTTTCTGTACTATGTGCATCAATAATCTATTTGAAAAAATAATTTTCAAATGTATTCAGAATATTCTAAATCAATGAGTTTTTGTCTTATTTTTAATCTACTTTCTATTTCTCTTCCACTCTCTCTTAATCTAATCTCTCACTCATTATCAACATCATTCATCTTTCTCCTGCTCTTCCTACATTTTACCACTGAACATTTCTGTACATCATGTTGTATTTGTCATCTTCCCAGATGACCAAATACTGTATTTCAGCTGCCAGCAACTCTTGCTAAGTTATCAGCACAACAGCCTTCCTTGTTTATGTCATATTGCTGTAATGGCATCGGCTCCCTCTAGTTTCTTTCTTCCCTTCCCAAGAACTTATGTCCCTTTAGGCTGTTTTTACAGACTGCTACCTCACAATATATAGAGAGGGAAACACTATTTATATTTATAGGCAGACTTATTATATAATAAGAGATGACTGAATAAGTATGGGATAGCATTAAAAATATGTCATATTGTTTCTTGTCTTTACAGTGAATGTTACTTGGCATGCTGCTTAATTTTCTCTAGATTCTTATTTTGTGACCTGCATGATTGTTGTATTTTGTCAAAACATAATATTTAATACTAATGATGATTTAACAAAAAACTTTGCGGAGTTTGGTAACTACTGCTACAACCCTTTCAGTGCTTAAAGCTTTAACGTTAGTGATTAAGCCAATGTTAATGATTACAGTAGATAATAGTAACACAAATACTTTCTTAAAAATAAAATCATTAATTGGCCCTACTTCTCTTAAGACAGGGACAGTGTGACAGTAGAGATCAGAGGGAATACACATAACAGGCATGCCTTACCACCCCTCTGCAGGACAAAGCTCTGTGCATTCACATAGAACATTTAGTTTGTTTGAAATCTGTCAACATGACTCCCTTAATTTCTCTAGAGAAACTGGTGAATGACCTATCTTGGAGCCATGCCGCTGTCTTTAAAAAAAGGCATGTTCAGCTTTAGCTAATGTCAATGCCCAAAATTCCTGTTTCCCATCTAAGCAAACAAAAGAAATATTCCCCCAGATAATGAAAAATCCAAAGTACAAGATTGTATCTTTAGGAAGCTGGCAGAGTTTTTCTGAACTGAAATTTTTCTGATACTGACAAGTACTTAACCAGTTTTTAGGAAGTTAGCCAAGATTTCACAGAAAGAGCTGTCGAAAAAGCCTTTATAGATGTTCAACAGAAAATTAAAAATCCTTTTTCACAGAGCAGGGTTGTTAAAAAGTTAACAAGAAAAAAGCTATTTGAAATAAAAAGAAGATGTTTATGACCTGTTAAAAATGCTTTCCTTTAATCCTTGATTAGATGTATAATGATTGTTATCTCTGATTTTTTTCTGATGCTATTTCAAGCATTCAACTTTATCTACTCAGTGAATATATTCAGCAAAGCTCCAGAATTTACTCTGCTGTTTGCACATCTCTGGCTTCTTTGAGAAGGTATGCCTAGTCTGGCTCAGAGCTAATTAAAACATTGTCACCTTTTCTTGCTTATTATTCTCACAAACCACCTTGAGGGCTTTCATGGTTCCTCTTTTGTCCTTCATCAAATTAAAATGTCAGTTTTTGTTTTCACTTTAAAGGGTCTCCACAACGCTGTATTGCCTAAAAATTGTTGCCTTTTAAAAATTAAGCTGTGCAAGCACCATATTCTTCCAAAAATCTTTTCAGATTTCTCTCCAATAAATGTTCCAGGATCAAAGTGAACTTGTGTTTATGTCCAAATTTGGAATGGGCACAGAGCTATCTGTCACTGGTACAGGTGTATGAAGTAGTAATCACAGTCATGTTAGGTAAGGAAAACACTGTATATGGTTGTCCTGCTTTCTTCTCTATCATCTACTATCAATCAAAAATTATTATTTTTATAGCAAACAGGGTTTCTGTGAGGTATCAAATCAACGGAATGAACACCAGGCAACTTTTGAGTTAAGGTGCATTTACACCATCAGGGTTGAAACTCTTTATTGGCTACATGAGTACAAACTGCTCTTCTAGGCTGTCCATTTCAGGGCTGGGGAAGAATGCATGACACAAAATTTACTAAACATAATAGTTAACAGCTATAGCTAAAATCTAACAGCTAATTAAGAACATAATATGACCATTTTTCCCTATTCCCTAATTAAGAATATAATATAACCATTTTCCCCCATTCCCTATTATTCTTGGCATGGTAGGCAAGGATTATTCCCCACTTCCCCTAAAACACATAAAAACTACTTGCTAATTCCTGTAATTGGTGAAGAAAAAAGGCATCTTTGCTTCTTCCACTTGTTCACAGAGACCAGTCTGAACCTGAACTAATCACAGCAGAATTTTACACAAAACATAAATATTAAAACCAAGAGATACTAAATACTCTGAACAAATTCTGCAATGAAAGACTACCACTTCAAAAAACTAGTAATTCAAAGTTTACCTAACGTGGTTAAACTAAGATTATGTATTGTTTTGAGAGCAAATAGTAAGTATGTGATCTTATTTAATAAATAAATAAAATAACCCAAACCCCTTTTATGATGGCTTAAATAAAGTTGTAATGAAAGACACTTTTATCAAACTACAGAATATCTTATAAAACAGGCATGCTGAGTAGTCTAAAGGTCCTCCTACCCAATCATTCTTCCTCTGACAAGTCAAACTATGAGGAATTGGTTGGGATTGAAAAAAAGTAATAACAAGACAAGCATATTTCAATACTTTTTCTTCTCAGTCCCAGGAACTTGCATTTTCAGGATCTCTGCAGACATATGTAGTATCTTGGAGTTTAACAGGAACAAGTTCAAATAACGTCATTATTTGAACACAGGGTTTGGGGTAATGATAATTTTATTTAATGTTTTTTGGTTCTTTTGCAGAGTTCTAGTTCTTCTATTATGAGACAGTGAATAACAGCAGCACATACACTTCTATCACGCCTTTCGTGATCTTAATTACTGCAATCATCCCCCTCTTTTAGTAACCTCTTTCTTTGTGTGAAGCATTCTAGTCTACTTACATACTCCTCATCAGGAAACAATTTAAAACTGACTTTCTTTTTTATCTTGTCTGTACCTTCTCTGCTAACTACTTTGTTTTGTGATGAAAGGAAAACGATGTAAACATTGTCGAAGAACACTAGGTACCAAGATGGTCTCCAGCCACTCCTTATACTTGGTTTTAATTTTTATTATCCCAAATATTTCAGTACTGTAAGCAAAAGTTACATCTTTGTATCTTGTAAAAAATATGCTGGATAATAAAAACTGTAATATAGACCCATAAGGGACCCATATGATATCTCTTCAGTGAGAAAAATTAATCATAAATTTCTATTTTTTGTTTGGTATCTTTTAACTGGCTATTAATGCTTCAGAGGACTTTCCCTCTTTTCCTGAACACAAGCATCTTTAGAAAAGGATCTTAAAAGCTTTTAGGAATTGTAAGCTTCAGAGCCAAAACTGTGATACCTCTAACTACCCTACAAGTTCATTTGGGTGTCTCTGGTACAGCTCTGGGACCATGGCTTCATAAGAGGCCCATGTTGTTCTTAATTTGTCTGACCAGGATGAACACTTGGTTGCCTAAGCAGAACTAAGGATGCCAATCTAACATCCATTCAGGGATATGTCAAGTGAGTAAAGGCTACAGTATTTTTTTTGTGATGGTTATTCTATCACAATCCTTGGTGTTGCATGATTACAGCTATCAATACTCCTGGTACACCAGTCTTACAATATCATGGTTAAATGGAAACAAGCAATCCTGATGACACATACAAATTAGACAGAATTTGATTCCCTTCAGTGCATTGATGAACCAACAGAGACAAATTAGCAACCATAATTTTTGAGCTGTAAATTACTCCCCTACACAGACTAGTGCTGGAGAGAGTCTTCAGGAGTGGAAAAGGTTACAAAACATCCTTTTCAATGAGAATGTAGCTCTGAAGGAGCCCCTAAAGAAAAGCCTCTGCAAAACACCTTAAAAGATAAATAAGGCCTGTTGATAGACAATGTTTTGTACTAACACTGTTGGCAAAATAACAGGGAAGGAAGCAGCAGATCTGAAGCTGAAGCTTAAGACATGTTTGTGGTGATGACCTTTTTATTTTAAACTTTCCCTTCCATTTTCTTTTCCTTTCAGATTGACTTCTACTTGGCAAGGTGCAGAAGGAGAAGCATAAAAGCTCATTAGAGCACCTCTGCTCCATGGGACCCAAGGAGGACTCTGGAATCAAGAAATTAGTCTTGCGTTTTTTACCAGCTGGAGATGAAAGAACTTGTGGGCAAGGAAAATGGGTTCAAGAGTTAGGTTCCAAGTGCTGACAAATCAGCAAAATGAGAAAGTTGCCATCAGCAGAACTGACCTAAGACACTCAACCAGCAGGCTTGGATTCTGTCTTTTCTGTATTAGTGTACTATAAGCCTAACAGATACTCTGAGATACTCTGAGACAACTCCTTCCAGTGAAGTGTGTCTTTTTTAGGCAGAAAATTCACTTTCTGCGAAGACTCCAGATTGCAAATGCATTTAGTGAGAAACAGACATGTGCAAATTAACCTTTTGTGATTTCACAAGCTCTACTGAAGAATGTTATGAGGAGAGGCTGAGGGAGTTGCACCTGTTTAGTCTAGAGAGAAGACTGAGAGGGAAGCTCAATAACACATAAAAATATCCTAAAGATGGGTACCAAGAGGATGATGCCAGACTGTTCAGTGGTGCCCAGAGACTGGGAAAGGAGCAATGGCCATAAACTAAAATACAAGAAATTCCACCTCAACATGAGGAAGAACTTTATGTTAAAGATGGCAGAGCACTGGAACAGGCTGCCCAGAGAGGTTGTAGTCTCCCTTTGCAGAGACCTTCAAAACTCACCTGGAGTTCCTTTGTCACCTGCTCTGAGTGACCCTGATAGGATGGAATAGTAGAACTTGAGAAAAATAATATAAAATAAGGACTATTCTGGGAGTCTTGTGCCAGCATTACTCCTTACAGCTAAAATTAAATTGCTGCACCTTCTATTTTCAGTAACACCTGCCTTGTTTTCTTCTCAGTACATCTATCTGAACTTGAAAACCAGTCTCACCTTTTTGGTACTTTTAAACAAGGAAGTATGAACTTGAAACCTGTAAATTTTCTGGTTTTTACATTCTGCCTTTGTTGCCTATCAAACTGAAATCACAATAACAAGAATCTTGAATCAAGAAAGTAAATTTTAGTATTGTACCCCTGTTTTAAAGACAGAGATATAAAGAAATGTACCAACAGGTATTATTAAAAGCTTTCTCTAAAAGAAATTGTTCTCTAGAGAATGATTACATAAAAGGATATGGCAGATGTGACCTACTGAGGTAGTGATAATTTCCACCAGGTTTCGGTAGGCTTGGAAAACACTCTATTGTGCAATCCTTGACTGATGCAGATGTCAATCTTTTTATTAAGTACCTAAAGAGATGAGATCAGGAAAGGATCTGCACAGAATTCATGGTATCCAACACTGGGGGAATGTTTTCTAGATTAAACGTTTGAAAGTATCTATTTTTAACTAGACTTTCAATTTAATTGACATATTTTAAATAAAAACATCTGTGGGCCTGATTTTCTGAGTCTGAGAAGATTTTAGCCTGCTAGTAGCTGCTAACTTTCTTCCCAAGGGAAGGTTTTTCAAGAAAGTTTTTCTCAAAACAATCTTGGTAAACAACTGTCCTTTCTCAAAACATTTTGTACAACTGTGTGTTTGTGTTTCTCTGGTTTCACCAATGAGTCTAGAGAGATGTCGTTCCTATTCACCAATCATATTAAGTCTGTATCTTACAAACATCTTATAAAAAGTACTAAAAATTAAACAATAAAGCCTTCTTTATGATATTTGCCTTCTAAAATATTTCAAGTCTCTCATGTCCTACAATGACAAACATCAGCAACAGTAACAATTGGAGGGTATTCCTATTAGCCTGGGAATAATTATGATTTCAAATAGTCACAAAGGGCTAAAACTCAGAGGTTTCCTAATCCCCTTCACCTTCCTCTACTTGAGCCATCTCTACATCCTTACTCTATATGCAGGCAGCCAGCAGCCATCTACATCATTATCCTAACCTCTTTATCCTCTATCTCTTCAATGTATTTCTATTTCAGATTTATGCAAAAGCTTTTGAAATAACACTTTCAGGCCCAGTGTACTAAATGTCTCAGTCATTTTTAATTTCTGCACTTGATTATACCAAAATCACTGTCAAATTAAGGATCATATTTGAAATTTAAATTATCTTACTCACTTATTTTAGCCCACATTTCTGTATCAAATTACTTTTGGAGACTTACTCTTAGTTGGTAAACTTTCTGTGACTGTACAGCACTTACAGAATGTAATTCCACTTTCATACAAAGGCCACACTTAAGTTATTCAACTATGAATATATGATAATAGGGTCCAATTGAGTGTATTTGCTATTTAACTCTCTTGTTCAAACTACACTATTTATCTGTTTTGAAATCTATTTAAGGAAATCATTAATTTAGAGGTTATTTCTATTGTGCCATTACATTTTTTAAAGTTGCCACTATTCAAAAGAATAACTAATATAGTATCTTTGCTTATCTCATGAAACAGAAGATATTTTAGAGAAATATATAAAATTAGCGTGTTAACTTTCCCATGTATTAAAAATCTGAATGGGAAAAGAAGAATTGCTTTTCTTCTTGTATAGTGTTTCCATTTTATCATTACCCCATCCTTGACCAAACACAGGATACCATATAGAGAGCAATACCATAAGTAATGTTTATGAAACAAATGGGAATTCTGTTGATTATTTTATTGGAAAAAAATACAGTGCAATACAAGGGCAAAATCTGGAGAAATTTTCATCAGCTTAAAGCCCAAAAGTGCAGTGCTGAGGTTTCTTTCTTTTGGTATAAGAACTGAAAAACTAGTGTTGGTTTTACTACTAAAGATAATTCTACATTCCTCATGGAAAATGTCATACGAAAGAAGAATCACACGTAGATTGCCAAATATATTTGGCTTAGTGAATCAGTTCAGGAAAAAAAAAAGTAAGGAAAAAAAGGAAGTGCTTGATTTTATCTAGCAGCCCTGCAATGTTCACAAAGTCTAAATTAGTTAACGTGATAAATTTTGAATATAATGTAGAATTCCTAAAAGCCATCTTTCTCTCCTCATATCCCAATCTAGTTCTGAGGTCTGATTTTATCTAGCATCTCTAATGAGTAATTTAGTGGTTAAGGTTTAGTATTTTTATGTCTGTGTTATTAAAATTATATTGTGGAAGAGATTTTGTCACAATGAAAGCTGGAATCACACAAAAAGAACTTCTAGATTCTCAGTGAACATTGGACCTGCTGGATATGAAGGTGAAAGTATTTTTGACATGGCTACAGAATTTATTCTTTGACAATGGAGTATGGTATTGTATTGCAGTATTTGACAGTGCACTCCTATATAGAGGTGGTTATTTTCACATTCAAATTTGCAAGATTTCATTCCTTTATAAGCACTGTAATAACTTCCCTTTTCACTCCAGTCACTCCAGCCCCCCCTTCCTCTTCCCTTTCTTTGTATGCGACTTCTCAAATTCTGACATTCTATTAGGCTATTAAGTTCTTAATGAAAGAAAGTTAATTTAAGTACCCCCTTTATCCCCTCAGATCTCAGTGACATCAGGGTTTGCATTTGCAATGGAATCTAATATGGTGACAGAAGACTTTTGCTGCCACTATTTTCAGTATTTTATACCTGTTAAGTTCCTAGCAGCCTCCTGAGCGAAAGAACACAAGCAATTATGAAAACCAAATATGGAACTTTAGGTGTTGCTGAGCATGATTTAGATATAAGCCCAAATAAACAGTCCAGGAAGAAAATATTATATATTTGCATTTTGAAAGCACACAAACCTGCAGTAGTTTTCACTGAAATAAGAAATCAGAAGAGAGACATGGCAGCAACCCTTTTATTTAGGAATGCAAAGACAGCTTTGTGGTTTGTGTGTCTTGTTAACTAGGTCTAACCATGTTTCCATTCAGTGTGGGACTTTTAGGCTACCCTTTGGAGAAACATTAATTCCAGTATTCAAAATTACCTTTGTTAAACAATATGGCAAATTTTCAGGTGGCACAATACTGAAACTGCATGACCTCTCCAGCTCTTTCTTTTATTTCTAATTTTTTATGCTTTGTACAATGCTTAGCATTGTGAAATATATTTATGAAAGGCAAAACTCATATAACACTACAAAAAATAAAGGAACTATGTCACATACATAATATATATTAAAATAAACCAATAAGCCCAGCATTAACACTCATACTACATTAACTACTGTTAGAGAAAATAAATAGTCAACTTAGTTTGTCCTGCCAACAGTTTCTTCTCTGAGTAATACCAAAGATAATCTACCAGTCCTCAAACTCCTCAAGTCTGCTATTTTTGACAGCCAGGAACATTCTTGATATTTTCAGTATCATATTGTGACCTTACATGACATGATTTTATAAGAGGAGTACTAGAATTTATCAAACTTCACCATTACAGATGCCTGGGTAGACTTACAAAAGGAATATAAAATGGAAGTTCTGTTCTATTTTTTCCACATAGTTTTAAAAACAGTCTGTTCTTACAAACAGGAAAAGCATAACTGCTAGCAATACTCAGCACTATGAAGAGTATATACAAGTATATAACTATGTAAGTAAACATACATGAGACCTGGTGAAGAAAGGTCATTAGATTGAAAACAGGGAAATATGGATTAACAGTGAATCCTGCATTTGGGTGGTCTAACTTAAAAATTCAGTTAATAATCAATTAATCATGAAAATGCTTAAGTGTTAAAGTAGCAACAAGAGGGAAAAGCTTTCTTCATACAATAAAGAGAAAATGAAACTACAACATGCATATCCATTACTCTATTTTGTATATATTATGTATGGAATAATATGACATATTTGAAAATTTTTATTTGACTTCTTTCATGAAAGATTGATTAAGATTTTATTTTAGAAGTCTTTACTGACCACACTCAGAACTAATTACTTATTTCCTAGGGTAATTTTCTTTATTCCGTTATGCAGATAGAAATTTTTCTAAGGAGGACGCTACATACATTTATCCTGATGTACACAGAATTAAAGATTCAAAAATAAATGAAAAGGTACATACACAATTGTCTTTTTACAGTTAGCAGTTTATCCTTAGGCTCAGAGCACTGTGTATAAATCACCCACGAGAATTAAACTCATCTCTACTTTTAAGAATCATGAGTCTGTTTGCCAATGGCATGTATTAATCATAGTCTTATTTTCAAATACTACACTTGAAATTGAAGGATATTTAGGCAAAATTTAAAAATCTTACCTTCAAAAACTCTGAATGCTTTCTTGCAGCTTGGTAGAGGCCATTTAGCAGAATTGGATTTTTGAAAATTTTCCTTTAGATTCAAATATTCCATGGGAAAAAAAGATCTGGTGGAGTTATTCAGATCTACAATAATTAAGGGGAAAGAATACATACATCAATGATCTAAATTAAATGATAATTTGCATAAATTTATACAAAATAAAAATGCCACACCTACTGTGTAATCTGTCTTTTGATTATATCATCTTTTTTTTAAAAAATGACATTTACCCAAGCAAATCTTAAACATTTTGTTGCTTTGGAAAAAAATATTAGGAAAGATGAAGTTCTGGCAAAATGATTTATTTAAGAAATCAACTATTTAACTTACAAAACTATGATGACCTCTATGAACAAAAATTATATCCATAAAAAAGACTGTGGTATTAATCTCAGTTCATATTGCTTTTTTTTTAAGATCACTGCTCAGTAATAATCGGTAATGCAAAGGAAAGGGAAGAGCCTGAAATGTCTTTGAGATTTTTAAAAATACTTTGGACTAACACGAACTAAGAAAACATTTGTAGGATGATTCACGACACATTGGAGGAGTTGGCATTATGTACTAATCTCAAGAAATAAACATATTCTGAGGCTATAATTTGGGGAAATACCTACATGATTGCAACTCAAAACTGCCAGACTAATCTATCCATAGCAATGCAATGGAAAACAATTTAAAAACAACAATATTTTCTTACCATAGAATTGATCTGTTGATAACAAACAGGATTGCTAAGCTAGTAGTTAACAGTAAAAGCTTCAATGCCCTTCCCAACAAACCCCTGCACAATTCATGCCTCCAAACCAAGATGGCTCCAGATAAATATTAATAGTACCTGGTACCATAACTCTTTCTGTACTGTCAAAGTAAGAAAAGACATGCACAGGGTTTTTTTAGAAGGCTTGTGTTTTACTACTTTACGTGGTCGAATGTACTGGATGTAATGGAACACACTTTTCTAATAATAAATATTTTATGAAAGAATAAAATCTTTTTCTCTGGCAAATTTAAGAAAGCTAAGCTTTTTGTGAGCAGGCTCCAAAAAGAAGAAAAAATTCCTTTGCTTCCAGTAGCTTTCTCTGAGTAAGAGGAAGACATTAGCCAATTTGAAGTAAAAACCCCATGCTGGTCTGATTCTAAAAATTATCCTTTATTTCACCATGTCACAATGCAGGTGGAATGAGGCTACACAATACATGAAGAGCACAGAATCTTCAAATCATCTATCTCATTATAAGAAAATATAGCTACTGAACATATAAAATGCTGTCACCAAAGAAAAAAAGGTCTTTTTCTTTCCTAAAAGTAAAATGAACAAACTGTGTATTTTTCACTAGTGTATTTTAAATTTTTGTGAAAGAGCTTTATACGCTACTGAACATATCTGGATTAGGTACTATTCAGATTCAGGTTTCTGATGAGACTCTGCGTATCTCTCACAGCATAGACAGAGAACATTTTAATTTCCTGCTACAGACCATAGACACAGTTATTTCAATTTCATTCATACTTAAATACTGAAACCTCTGGTGAGGTATCTAATTCCTTTTTGTCAGAAAAGGCAGTGGTGACAAGTCTTACTGGTTTCTAGAAGGCTGCTTGGCCAGGCTTTCAATGAAAGATCTGTCAGGTCACCTGTCCTGTAGGTACATGACCCTCAGGCTGGCCAGGTCACCTGTCCTGTAGGTACATGACCCTCTTTCCCTGTATGTGCTTGGACTTCCCTTACACAACCACTACCCTCAATCTGCATTTCTCCAAATTGGTGAATTTATTGCACATGTGTGTCAGATCTGGCCCTTCTTGCAAACAACATAAATGAAACTTTATATGAATGGAAGTGCAGAAGATCACGCTTTCCTGGTAAGAGAAGCATTTAAAAGATAACTTAGATAACTTGGTAACTTAGAAAGTTACTTGGTGGAATCAGCTCAAGCATTGTTTTCTTAGGTGTATCCTGAGCATGCTATCATCTGATCAGATGTGAGTTTATCCTGACGAGAGAAGGGCTTCTAAGAAAGACTTTAAGAAAGATGGGAATGCATAGTAAACATCATCAGAGCAACCTATATGGACTGGAATTCATGCCTAACAGATCCTGTAAAAAAGGCACAGCTGATCAAAGCAACTGGCCAGAGGAATTACCCTCATGAGTCAAATATGGCTTAGTAGCTGTCAATTAAACAGTTTTTCTCCATAATTAATGGATAATTGACCTTTTAGCTTTTTTTTTTTTTTTTGGCACCTGCATCCTTTGATTGCAGTTATGTTCAGTCTGCAAAACTGTACAAGCTAAAAAGTGAACTTCTGAATATATCCTTAATTGTTTTTCTTTTTGACATATCTTTGTAAAATAAATGCATGTATACAAACGGAAAGCTGCAGAAAGCATCCAAAATAAATTGGTGAGGGAAATAGACACTCCAGCTGCAGCATTAGAGAAGTATGTAAGGACTACAAGCAACTTTGCTTTGCTGCTTGCACAGACCTATAGCATAAGTGACTTTAGCATAACTTTTAAAAGGCTCTTTAAATGAAAAAAAAAATGATATGCTTTACACTGCTATGGCACCATCCATCTTAATGTGCTGATTTTACTAATTTCTCTAATACCATATTGATCATCATCAATATCCCTTATCTCCTTTAAAAGTTATTCAGCATGTTATGCACTGGAAAATATCAAAATATTTTTCTTAATATATATAATAAAAGAAAGCTAAATTAGTGAACCTATTTTTAAATATACTGCTAAGTCAAGCACATATTGCTATATACTGAATGGCAATATACAAATAGGTGCAGATTTCTCTCATCTGAAGTTGTTAATACAAAACTTATTATATACTGTTATGGTCCACTATTTATAGTAGACTTTATTTACATATATATGATGCCATATTTCCTTCTTAGTCACGTAAATACTCCTCCTCAAAAAAGCTACATACCTTCTTAATATTGTAACAGATAAAGGGGTAAGGTTGAATGGGATGTCCTGAGGACAGCTAGTCCAACCTGCTCAAGCAGGGTCAGCAGCACAGATGCCCAGAACCATGCCCATCTGCATTTTGATGGGTTTTCCACAGCCCCTCTGACCAGCCTGTTTGACAGCCTCACATGAAAAAAAGTGTTCAGATGAGATCTCGTGTGTTTCAATCTGTGCCAAATGCCTCTTGTGCTGGCAGTGGGCACCACTCAGAAGAATCTGTCTCCTCCTTCTTCATTCCCTCCCACCAGGCATTTTTACACATTGTATGTTAAGTACTTAAAGGCTACAAATAATCCAGGTAGTATTTCAGTTAGATGACTGTAACGTTGAAAAGTTTTGCAAATACATTTTAGGAAGCATCTTTACTCTCCTTTTGTGCTCTCCCAGTAGTAATTTTCTGCAGCAAATCTGCTAAATTGCTTTTTTAAAATTTAAATAGCCCTAGAAAAACCTAACTCTACATCAGTGAAACACACTTCATCGGTACATCAAATTGAAGGGAGCATCAAAAATTAGGGAAATGAAATGAGAACAGCTTGAAATCTCTATACACCAGGCAAGCAGGGGATTGAGAGTGCTCGGGCCACAGTCCTCCACCCATTTTCTCTGCTGCAGTGCAGTCAGTGCAGGGGTAGCCAGTCTCTATCCCTGGCCACCAGCAGCTGCTTAGTGAATCATCTTAGGGCAATAGGTTCATCTGAAAAATGCCTCCTTCCCACCCAAATGAGTTCTTATTTACCCCAGTCAGTTCCTCAAACTGACTTGACATCAAATCATACAAAGTTTTGCCTGTACAAAGGTGGAGTCTGTGCACAACCAGAAACAGAAGGTGGGCAGCTCTGCTGATCAATGTGAAATCATATTTCAGTCTGCATCCCTAACCTGTCATCATCACAGCACTTGCAACAGCTTAAAGAGGATCTCTGCAAGATCTCTATAGCATCTAAGATGAAACAAACACTCCTGCATGGCTGAGTCATTTCCATTACCTTGTGATCTGTCTATGAACAGTTTTAAGTGCTGTAAAAGACCTAGCTCCAGGTACCATAGTGCAATTTTATCAATGGTACTTCAAACTGCCATATAAGCTTTGGACATAAAAGACTGACTCATGATGCTTCAGATATTCTATATGCAGGACTACATACCCTCTTTTATTTTTATACCCAATCTGACACCAGACAACCTCTACCCACCATATTTTTTTTACTGTTAAGAGTAAGGAACACTAGAGGTAAGGGTATAAGAGGCCAGGATGGGAGAATTTAAGATTATCAAGGATTCTGCCAGCCTTTATTTTCCCTTGTGTCCAAATTTAATACCATAAATGAAAAGAACATTTTTGTGTGGGCGTCATTAAGTGAGCAATTTTAAAAAAACTTTTCCATCAGGATAGTTTGAGAAATGTTTATTATATTTGGAGCTTTTTATTATTCAGAAAGAAACAACAACAACAACAGCAACAAAAACCCTACCAGAATTCTAACAGAAAAGAAAGCTATCACAATCTCACTTCTAAAATAAAAAGTTAAGTACGTGTCCCAAATAGCTTCTTGACATTGAACAGAACCTGCATGGAATTTTCTTAGGAGCAGTTAAACAGAAAGAAAATCTCACAGTGGATTAACATTACCAAAATTTTCTCTGAATGCATACAGGAAGGAAAGGTACAAATATTTTTCTATGCGTAAAAACTTTCATTTTTATACCTGTTTGGAAGAAGACTCTGGCAATTGTAGTGCGACACAGTGGACATGGGGTGCTGGCTGGATTGTCTTTGGCAAGAATCCTTAAGCAAGGTTCACAAAAGATATGGTGGCATGGATAGCACATGTAAGGATTGAAATAAACATCCAGACACACAGCACAGAGATAGCTTTCTTTATCTCCTCTGAGTTCATGCTCATCATCTGTATGCAGGTTATCATTTGCAGGCTGCAAGAAAAAAAAGAGAACATATTTTCACATTCAGCTCATAACTTTTTTTGATAAACCAACTGTCTGGAAGGTCATTTTCAGTAATGCTTAAGAAGGAAGTACACACAGGTGATATTCTTCAATTTAATACAGGTTACTTTTAACAAGATGATGAAATATAAAACAGGAATGTCTGAAAAAGTCCTCTGTGGGAAAGATGAAAAATCATAAGACAGTAAAAGAAGGCAGTAACAAAACCAAAAAGGCAGAGCAAAACTGTATAATGATCATATTTCTTCTTTTTAAATGAAATTTAACAATTTATAGGTATCTGCATTACAAAAATTGATGAAACATAGAATGGTGCGGCTTGAATGGGACCTCAAAGATCAACTAGTTCCTACCCTCCTGTCATGTGCAGGACACCTTTCACTAGACCAGGCTGATCAGAGCTCCATCTAACCTGGCCTTGAACATTTCCAGTAATGGGGCATCCACAACTTTCCTGGGCAATCTGTTCCAGTCCCTCACCACCCTCACAGTAAAGAATTTTTACCTAATATCAAATCTAAACTTATCCTATTGCAGTCTGAAGTCATCCCCCCTTGTTCTATTACTACATGCTTTTGAAAATAGTCTCTCTCCATCTTTCTTGTAGACTCCCTTCAGA
This sequence comes from Cettia cetti, assembly GCA_013401135.1. Classification (NCBI taxonomy): domain Eukaryota; kingdom Metazoa; phylum Chordata; class Aves; order Passeriformes; family Sylviidae; genus Cettia; species Cettia cetti. Next base: position 42,814 of record VZUI01011321.1, on the reverse strand, counting down.
TACTGAAAGGCCACAATTATGTCACCCTTAAGCCTTCTCTTTTCCAAGCAAATACTCAACAAACCAAAACAAACCAAATACTCAGTCTTTCCTCATAAGAGAGGTGCTCCATCCCTCTGATTATTTTTCTGGCCCTCATCTGAACCTGCTACAGCAGGTCCATGTCCCTCCTGTGCTGGCACCCAGCTCTGGGTGCAGCCCTGCAGGTGGGCTCTCAGCAGAGCAGGGCAGAGGGGCAGAATCCCCTCCCTGGCCCTGCTGCCCACCCTGCTCTGGGTGCAGCCCAGGACACGTTTGTCTCTCTGGGCTGTCAGTGCCCATGGCTGGGGCATGTCCAGCCTCTCACCCTGCAGCAGCCCCAGGTCCTGCTGGGCAGGGCTGCTCTTGATCCCTCCATGCCTCAGCCTGTACTGATCCAGGGCTTGCTCCAGCCAGGTGTAGCACATTTCGTTTAGTCTTATTAAACCCTCATGTGTTTCCTGTACACCCACTTTTTGAGCTTATCCATGCTACTCTGGCGGGCATCCCATCCTTCAGATGTGAAAATACCATTATTTTGCCAAGAAGGGCAAAAACAAATCTCTAAAAATAAACTGTGGATTGTTCTGCCTTTGAAAATAATTTGTGAAGGGCATGTTCCAGCAAGAATGAGTTCAAAACAAGCCACAACTTTATTACTACAAAGCACAATGTAAACCTTAAAGTAGAAAGTCTAGGAACTCTTAATCTTTAGTAACTCCTTGCTTTTTTCAGCACATGTGCTTCAAATTTCCTTGAACTGCTATATTTGCATGAAGACAGTTGGACTTCCCAAATGGCGCTCATCCCGTATGAATGTAACAACTTGTGTGTCTTGCCATGTTTCTGGTTTACGCTTGTAAGATGACTAAACCTTTCCAAGTAACCTGAAGATCAGGAATTAATGGTACCCCGGGTTTTTGGATGTCATGATGCAGGAATGGTACTCCTCAGTGCTTCCACTGAGACTATCCAAACCATGTGCCACTTACTCACTCGCCCTCCCCTCTGCTGAGGGCCTGAGGAGAATTGGAGAGTTGGAGCACAAAAGGTAAAGATCACAGGTCGAGATAAGAACAATTTACTGGGAATGGCAATGAGATAAGAAAATTAACAGTAACAGCAACAATACTAAAGGCAAAGAGTATAAGAAAAAACGCTGTTATTGCTCACTCTGGAATCCCCTGACAACAGATGAATACCCCACTGCTTCCTCTGGCTCAGAACCTGTGCCACCTGACTGGCCCTCCAGCTTGGAACCAACGTTATCCAACCACTCTCTCCAGCCCAGAATCTGCACCATGCTTACTCAACTGGAAGGAAGTCCTTCTCTTTGGAAGAGACTCCCTTCCCCTGACCCCAGCAATAAAATGAGGTAGAACAGAACAATCCTCCTAGATCTTAGCCATGCCCCCTCCTGGCCACTGCAAGTTCACCCAGTCCTGACTGGAATGAGGATATTGGCTTAAAGAAGAAACAAATTTTTTCATCTTTATGGGAGACACTCAGGAGAAGTTTACTATGCTCTACCTCTTCTATCCATCTTCTTAGTTTCTGTTTCTGGTTTTCTTTCACAGCTCACAGAACCCAATATAATCCAATAACCAAGAGATCCATCAGGAAAAGACAGGAGCATATCAAGACACTGCTGAGTGTCAAAACTCTTCCCTCATGCCCCTTACTCTAAAATCCCAACCCTTGCCTCCCCTGTGCAGCTGTGGTGGGCAGTGACAGGGAAGCTTTGGTGGGTGCCTGGAATCCAGCCAGGGTCAATCTACCACGCTGTGTATTACAGAGGCCACTTTTGACACTCATAGGCCATGACAGACCACTACTGCCTGACACTGGTACCAAAACTTAATGACAATTGTTAATATTGTGATTACTGTAGATATGGGAATCTCTAGATGTTTCAGAGATTACACTTATGGCTTACACTGGTTTGGATTGCTGTGCCTTTCATTATTCCCAAAGAGTACCTCTCTCTATGGGAGATACTGAACTTTGCAATAGTAAGTAAGTCCTTAACAGTATGGGTACTGTGGATTGCATTAAAAATACAGAACAGGAGTATTTAGCCAGATTTATCAGTTATGGACAAACACTTCTCCTGTCATTCTACCTTTATATTGCACTTTCCAGGATATTATGTGGCAAGAGGGCTTGTAAATTCTGAGCTGATGTGCCAAAAATGCATGGAGATAGTTTTGGTACGAGCTTTTGTAGAACCATGAACGTCAGTAAATGTGTGTCTCTTACCTTAGAATTTACTAGTCCAGTTTGATTTTCTCCACTTGACAGGGCCACAGAAAACTTCGGTGTGTACTGAAATCTACTACAGAGGCAACTAGGCTGTACTGATAAGCAGGAAGCATAGGTCTGGCTGGACTAACACCCACAGAAGCTAGTCACAGATGGGAGCAGCTTGGGACTATTACTTCCAGCTCCATGCTATAGGAAAGGCTTTTAAGCCAACATCAAATATTAGGGTGTTACAACTATCAGTAAAACTGTTTAACCCAGACTGTCTCTACACTTACAGCACAGAAAACCCACACCAGAACAGAATGGCAAAGGGCAACAGAATTGATTACAGCTAAATAACTTCAGAATGAAGGAAGCTTCATAATACCACTTCTTTGGGAGAAAAAAAAAAAAAAGTGGAAAGTAATCTGGCAGAGAAAGTGAAGAAAGTAATCTCAGGTAATTACCTGACCAATGACCAGCAGAAATCATGAAACACATACATTGTGTAAGTAACAGTCCCCTCCAACACTGCCACCTGGGCTTGGCAGTGCTGGGGTTAGTGTTTGCACCTGACGATCGTAAAGGTCTTTTCCAACCTATATGACTCTATGAGCCTATCTGATGTCAAAATCAAAATTGAAATCTAGCACAAAAACAAAATACAGGGAACAGAAAGCTTTTGCTAACTGGTTTTGATAACCACTATGCGGAAAGAAAACATACCATATGTCCAAAGGAGCTGACTGCAAGATAAATGTCTTTCATGTGGCAATTAAGTAACTAAGAGAACTAGAGGCAAAACTTCTGAAGACTTATGGGTAATAGTTGGTTCTGAGACAGGTTTGTAATCATGGTAAGATGCACGGACAGAGATATCTCAGAACCAGTTGCAATTGGAAAGAACAAAATTATTCTAATGTGCAAACAAGATCTAGTTAGGAGTCATTTTCTTAGTGGAAGAGACATCTTTTCTACAGCTTTGTGCCCCTTTTCAAAAGACTTAGGCATTAATCAGTACTGCAAAGCTAAAGCCAGAGAAACTTCCTCATGCAAGAAGCTAATGCACAAGAAGTTAAAGTCATTATTTTCTTGGTTTGCAAATAAATGGTGCCTATATATATTACTAGAGCCAGGGCTTTAGTGTATGAAAACTTTACAAACATAAACCAGAATGGTTTTCTTACAGGATTATAGTATGAACAAAATTGAGAAAGGACCTGTAAGCATCAAGGACAGTGAAAGATTGCCAAATAATAACAGGAAAGGCTTGAAAGAAAAACTATTACTCCCAAGAAATGAAAAAAAGGTAAGAGCCTTTCATCTTCCCACGTTGACTGGGAACTGCTAATATGGCTTTGACAGTAATCCCTGATATTTCACTGGTTGGACACCTGAAGGATATCAACAAAAGAAAAGAGAGGAACAGTGAATCAACTTCTGCTTGAGAAGCCTATAAAGCATGTTAAGTAACATGGAGTCTAATATAGCAGTGCTTGAGAAGAGGCATGAAGATATAAAATATGAATATTAAAGCTTGTGAGAAGTCACTGCTACTGGACTACAAGAAAGTATTTGATTCAGTTTCACATTCAGAAAGAACACATGCACCACTGAATAACATGATATCTAATGTATGATTTACCTGTAATCATGTGAAAGACCTAGACCAAGTGGTCATACACACTTACAAGAAAAGATTTTGTATGAATACTATCAGTAAGAAGAAGTTCAGAGTAAAACTTGGAAGTATGATCAGAACAGTGATAAAAAAAAGAAGGTACATATGACATTTGACAAAGACGCCACATTAAAAAAACCAAAAAAACCCAAAAAAACCAAAAACAAGCTGCAAACCCCTTCATTTTAAACTGACCTATTCAGAATGATTTGTAAGCTCAAAAATGTCAGTGGTTGAAAGGAACGATGACAGAGGAAAAATCACTTCTTTATTTCACATGAATATCGTACAAAGAAAACTGACTCTAGAATGATTTGCACCAGACTTTAAGTCTTCAATTATAATGCAGAACTGGAATCATACACCTCAGGTCTGAAAAAGTGAGAAAGAATGAATATTGATACTGTTTTATACCAAAACAAAACAAAAAGAAATGAATGCTTCTTGGTTGTTGCTGGACAGATATCAGTATCACACACACAAAAAAGTAGTTTTATATTGTCCCACAACAGCTTTTGAACCTCTTAGTCAATTGCAAACCAGTCTGGCACAAGGGTTATTACATTAGGTAGATTGCTTCCTGAAAATTTCTTAAAATTGTATATTGGGTACAGGAGCTGAAATGACTGTCACTCTTATGAGAAAATCGTTTAAGTGTTCTGTTGCTTCAAACAGACTTTATCTAGCCTTATTTTTGTAGAATAAATCAGTGACTTTTAGTGGCATTTCAAAATTAAACTCAGAAAAAAATAAATCCAATATTGAAATGCAGAAAAACTCTACAAAAAATGTTGCCAGCTATACTAGCAGAAGTTCTTCCAAATCAGGCCATTAGGTACCCTTCCAAATCAGGGTTTGCATGCCTTTGAACACTCTATTTCAGTTGACTGGTATAATGAATACAAAAGGACATATTTTCAGGTGTTTGGAAAAACTAAACTTGAAACATAAAATCATAATAGGTTAGAGAGATCAATGCCCATGGGTTAAACACCTTTATAAATCAACAATTGAGTCTAAACTCGCTGCACTCTACATTTCCCCATACAATACTTCAGAAAAACTCAAAAGCAAGCCAAAAACTTCAAAGCAGAGCTCTGTGGAGCTACCTATTGCCACGTCTCTGTTCAGAATCACAGAACAGAGGATGAGTCAGGTTGGGAGGGACCACAGTGATTCACTTCAATCAACCTCCCTACTCCAGCAGGGTCATCCCAGAGCACACAGCACAGGATTGTGTCTAGACAGTTCTTGAATATCTCCAGTGAGGGAGACTCACAATATCTCCAGACAATCTGTTCCAGTGCTTGCTCCCCAGCACAGTGAATAAGTTCTTCCTCATGTTTAGATGGAACTTCCAGTGCATCAGCTCCTGTGCATTGTCTCTCGTCCTGTTACTCAGCACCTCCAAGAAAAGCCTGTGTAGATTGATAAGGCTCCCTCGCAGTAATCTCCTCAGGGCTGAACAGGACCTCAACCTTTCCTTGTAAGAGAGATGTTTCAGCTCTTTAATCATCTTTGTAATCCTTTACTGACCCACTCCAGGAGCTCCATGTCTTTCTTGTCCTGAGGAGCCCAGAACTGGACACAGCACTCCAGGTGAGGCCTCATGCATCCAGGATAGTCTCCCTGGGCAGTGCTTGCCCATTCAGACCCTGTCTGCTGCAGTTGGGATTGATAAATTGCTTGAGGGGAAACAACTGAAAGACATTTTTTCCATTATTTTTCTAGAGGAATTTCTTTCTAGAGCTAAGAAGCTAACAGTAGTATTTGTTTATTGGATTATTTTGGTTGTATTTTTGTTAGGTATTTTTGGGGAAGTGGGGTGGGGCGTTGTTGGGGTTTTTTTTTTTTTTTGTTTGGTTGGTCGGTTTTTTATTCAGCTTCATTTAGAAATTGCCTTCGGCATTGGAGTTGTTCATCAAAGACAAATACAGGTTGGATGGAGTTGTGAGCGACCCAATCCAGTGAGAGGCATCCCTGTCCATGGAAAAGGATTGGAAGTAGATGATCTTTAAGGTCCCTTCAAACCCAATGCATGCTATGAACTTGTGTGATTAACTGCACTGTAAACCAAGACTTCTAAGGCAACTACTGATAGGACACATATACTAGAGTACCTTAAGAAAGAAAAATTATAAAATGCCTGAGACATAGCAAGTTAATTTGTCTCAATGAAATATTTTTACTTTGTCAGGAGATAAAGACTTATTTTGTTGAAGAAGTGGAAACAAACACAGAAAAAAATTTAAAAAAGGGAAGAAAATTATCTAGAACCTTTTCTTTTTATTCCTGTCCATACCTCACAGAAAAAAGAATAATGACTATTTTAATTTATTTCTGATTCATACTGTTTTAATCAAGATGAAACAGGCCACAAAAAACTGAGTTTCTTGTGCTAGACATTGTACATGGGTGTCTCCCTGCTTTTCAGCCTTCAAGATTGGAGTCAGAATTTTCTCACACACATTTTATGTAAACAAAGCAATGTATTTCTGTAGTTATCCACCTTGTTTACATTCTTTTCTGTAAGAGGGACAATTGATGGACACTTTCTAAGACCAGTGGAATTGAAGAGGTTGAACGTCTTCCAGTGTGGCCTCTTTTCTAGAAATCTACACAAGCTGAAAGAAAAATTAAACTTTTTCTTTTCAGTCTCCAACCCTGTGGTGGTCACTGCGTCTCCCTCATGACCGTACTGCACCCATACATGGGTATTATGCACTTATCCCCTTTCTTGCCAAGCATGCTTTATAATATACTACAGTTTCCTATGATAGATTTGAAATTATTTTATATTTATTAATATTATTGCATTTTTTTTAATGCAATTTGGTTAATCTCTGCAGTTCCGTCTATGGAGTACTAGCCTTTAGGCTTCTGAAATATACATTTAAACTGGCAGCTTTACGTATTATTACCCTTCTGGAAATTTCTCTTGGAAGGATCATATTTAAGGAACATCTGTAAACACATTTTGTGAAAATATTTGGAAGATCCCTGCAATTACTTTATAGACTTATAATAAGGGTTTATTCCTATTAAAAGAATTCAATTATAAAGGAGAATTGAGAGACAGACTACTGGAATAAATATTACTCAAAGTTCTTGTACCACAATCATCTAAACACTTTAATATTTATAATCACCCTTGACTAGTATATAAGAAATTAGTGCCACGTTACAAGCTTATCTTTGTTTTTATTTTGCATTTTATAAAACACATACATAGTTTATACAGGCATGCAAGAAGACAATGTCAGCATTATAGTTAAGTGGCAGATGAAGCTTTCCACCAAAAATAAACATCCAGGCACAGCTATTACTGTCACTAGATTTAAGAATAAAACAAATATTAACTATTATTCATCTTTACTGTCAATCATTATTTCAAACAAAGAGAAGGAAAATTAATTCCCAGAGGCGTGCAGAAACTTCTGTGAATCTCACAGAGCCTTAATAGGATGCCTCAATGATAGATAAAACTCTATTTCAGTTGACTGGTATAATGAATACAAAAGGACATAGATAAAAGGATCTGTTGGCACTTCTGCAGTGAATTCTATGCAGAGAAAAGTTTTCAACAACTTTTCTTTTTTTACAGAAGTTGTAGGGAAGAAAGATTATTCTTCCTCCTTTTGGTATTATAAATCTCCTTTGCATTTTGGAAACTGAAGTGATACAGAATTGGCACTATCATGAGGGCTAAACAGTCTGTTCAATTTTACAAATGTCTTGGAACTGGAAGGTCAAATTAGAGTCCTAAAGAAGTAAACAAATTGGGTTTTTTTGCTAGTTAGAGCAAAACAGTTGCTACCTACACTTGAAGTCCCCCTCTCTAGTACACTGAGAGTCCATCTCCTCTCTAGTACAAATTTGTAGTTGTTCTGGTTCCAGGTGAAAGATATAGTCCTGTCAATTTACATACACACTGCAATCAAGAAGCAATAAAATATTTTGGCTTTGATATTAATTTTATACCTGCAAAACCAACTTTTAAAAAATATTTTACCAAAAAGATTTGCAGCACTGAAATAACAGACAAGTGCTTTTTTTTTTTTTTTTTTTTTTTTTTTTTTTTTTTTTTTTTTTTTTTTTAATAGGATTTGTGTGAAAGTATGCACTATTACTTTTAGGGAAAATGCTCATAACAAAACATCTCTAAAAAAATGTCTTGAGCAGTGCTGCTACATTTTGGTAGCTTGCATAAGTATAGTACATGAAAGGAAGCATCTGAAATGCTTCTGTCATTCAGTATAAATTTAAGTCAAATTACAGTGTTGCATGACACAATCTGAGGTAAGTGTACAACAGACACTTAGTGAAGAATACCAGCTCCTATCATTTACAAAGGTCTCTTCCCCAGCATTATACAGCAGAAAGTGGAGTAGGCAACATGGAATGAAGAGTGTTGGTCAAATGTGGAGGTTCGATCCTGTTCTAAACAGTATTTATAAACTGTTTATAACTCAATGACACTCCAGTTGTGGAACACTGCTTTCCAAAATTGTAAAATAAATGTACAGATTTTCAGTTTCCTACTAGTCTCACTGACTGCTCCAAGATAAAGTTCTTTCTACTCAAAAAGTCTAGAGTAACTACAAATATTTGTCTGCTAGCAATTAGCAACATAATGAGAGTTACACAGAGTTTTTAGCTGCTAGATACAGTTACAGAAGACTTCTTACCATTTGGAACAGAAAGACGAGTTTGATGAACTGAAATCTCAGAACAGGATTTTTCAAAAATGTCTTCAAATGTTTTATAAACAAATTCCTCAGTATTATACTGTAGCCATGACCATCCTTTCAGTCATCAGCTGTGGTGGTTACATGACCACTCAAATTTTATTAATACAATAATGTTTCCATTAATACAAACATATTTCCAACACAGGCTGGGGTAGAAGTCACAAAATTCTTGCCTTTTATTCATCAGATAGAAGAGAATTTAGTTATGATTCATAACAATATGACCAAAGGAGGTATTTAGCCCAGATAAACTAACTCTGCTTTTATCTTTATTCACCAGGACGTGCATTATAGTACGACCAACTATGACCCTTCTTTTGGACACCTTTGGAATTTGACATTCTTTTTTCTGGGGTGGGTGACCACTGTGTGCCTAAGACTGAGCTCACCATTTACCCCCAAAACAAGAGGTATGAATCAGTTCTCTTTCCACAACTGACATATAGTTTGCGAGATATCACATTAAAAGATTCATCTAGTGAGATGAATTGCTTTAAAATAAGTTGTCCTAAAATTAGGAACCTAAAGCTATATTTAGACAATTAAAGGACTGTCCCAGTTTTCAAAAGTTTCCTTATCTAGCTGGAGCAACTGGGTGATTATCTTCCTTAGAACAATCAGGCCACCTATTTAAAGTGTGTTGGCTAAGTTTTTTAAAATCAATTTAAATATTGATTACTTAAATAGACTCCATCACTAAACAGTGTTTAGAGTGCAGCATTCAATTTCCCTGAAGGAAACTTAAGACAAGCAAAAGGTTTCAAAAAAGAGTATATCTGAGAAACTTAGGTAAAGGTAATCAGATTGCATCACTGTTGCTTAATTTTTTGTACCTACTAAGATGACTATGGAATAATCCAAGCTTCATCAGAATCAAATATTTTAATTCACTTACGCAGTTCAGGATGACTTGAAAAAGTCATTTACAGCCTTCCCTTAAAATGCAAGCAAACAAATCACCAAAATGCACAAGTATCTGTTTCTACTTAAAAAAAGAAAAAATCAGGAAAATTACATTATTATTTTCCATTACTAAAAGCTTAGAAGAAGTACAAATCTGTTTGATTTCCTACAGAAACTGTATGGCCTTTCTGAAGATTTTCTCAAAGTTGTAAATGGCATTTTTAAAAGTAGAAAATTATTTAAGGTTAAGACTCTAAGAGCCATCAACAAGACTTTTATCTCCATTTTCATAACAGAATTACTGGACTAAGTAAAACTTAGTAGTTTGTAATACATCTGTAGTAGTCATTGCAATGCTAAAATAAAACAATAAATAACCAAAATACAGAAGTGTTTCAGATGTCCTCATGCAGCAATAGAAAAATATGTCCCTTTTGTTTCTTCTTTTCATGCAACCCTTGGAAATTTGATTCTGAGCTGTTGAAAAAAGTAATCCAGGTCGACCTGCAGTAATAAAATGCAGACCAAATGTTGTGTATATTGTCTTTTTCTGACAAATAATATCTAGATGTTCAGTTTGATTAATACTTCTCAATGCTTAATCTTTATGATACTTTGTCAGAAAGTTTATCAGAAATATTATTATAAACTATAGTTTGGTACTGGCAGGAGTCAGCAACATGCAATACATTCTTTCCTTGTTACTCTATTTGGTCATATCCAAAGTAACCCAAATTGTGCAAAAGCTTATTTTCCTCAAATGTACCTGCTAGATGTAGGTGCCACAATCTGAAAGTGCTAAACATGGATGGATTCAAAGGTGTCAGCTGTCTGTATTCTGATATATTCTGATACCTCAATAAACCCACTTTTCAGATACTTAAATTAAGCTGCTGTTATCTTTTCTGTCAGATAAACAGAGCCAGAAATTATTTCTTTTTATTTCATAGTATAAGTGCACAATTTTGTATTCGTGCATCTTTCTGTAGTTATTAGTAATTTCATATACATGTTTATAAACACTTCATTTCATGCAGAGCAAACTACATTCCCTTAACAGCTATTGAAACATTGACACTTTATTTTATGCAAGGTATAAATTTTCTCTGTTGTATAAGCAAGATATTTGCACCCTACTTCATTTTACCTAGATGTTATTTATAAAGACAGTGAGACCATTTTAAATTTTAGGTGTAATCCTTTCTCATGAACCTTCCTACAAAAGTCTTGAGGGGTCTGAATAATGACCTTTGAAGATTTCAATCTTTTCTCTTTGCTACAGTTTAATATCAAAGATTTTTCTTTTAATGAAGTATCACACAAAGTCTTTCAGAAACTGAGAATGAAAATCTACCCTAGCAAAAAAAAAAAAAAAAAAAAAAAAAATCGATGTAAAGCTTTTCTTTGGAATTGCGGGATGCTAGAAACAAAAAATCAGGCTGAACATCTACTGCTTCACATTTCTCTGCCTGGATTAAAAAAGTAGGATGCAACAAATGATGATACAAATGTTGGTGCAACACACCAAGAGAAAATTGAATCTTAGCAGTTACTACTTACCCTTCAACAAAGACAGTGTTACCATGAAATATGACTTGATTTAGATGAAGGTAAAATTCCTTTTTGAGGGTTAAAATTTTTCAAAAAGTACTCCAGAAAAAAAAATTCACCATAAGTATGATCATCTTCTCATATCTAAAATGAATCTGAACTTTTGGATTTCACCTAGCAATGGTAAACCTTACCTAAAAAACTTAACTCCTTGTGCAACAAATTGCCATCTACATTCATTAAAATTCTTAAAATACATGGATTTACTGAAGGGAATGCACTGCCCTAATACTTCACATATTTGACCCAACTTAGATGTATGACATAATGAATACTTGGATCTGGCTATGATAGCCAACATACAAAATAATTAATCATCAAAATACAAGGCATCTCAAAAATTTCACTGCTGACATCCTAAAAATACTTGCAAGACTGACATCAAGAAGATATAAAAGAGTTTGGAATTTTGTAGAAATATAAAGAAACTAGAACACACAGCTTGTCTTCATGTGAAGAACAGTTCAAAATATACACAAGAAAAACACCAGGAAAGGTTATTTCAAAGTTATTGTTCTACATGGTGTAAAATAAACTGCAATTTATTTTTGTGGCAAAGTACTATGCTATAGTTTGATATTAGAATATCTACCCCCTTTCTGATTTCTAACACTGCCCACTACTATTAACATCTTAGTTAAAGATTGTTTCATTTTTAATTATCTATACTGGCATTAAGCAAAGACACTACCTTGTACATTGCACCTAGTAAAACAGTGAGGGGGGAAAAAGAAATAACTATAAAAATAATCCTAGTAGGATGAGGTAGAGGACAGACCTCACCCAACAGCCTCTCTCATAATTCTAGGATTCTCAAGTGAGGTCTTAGAAACTTTCTGACAGTAGCTAATAATTTTCATCTCTTAATGTGGGCAGCATGCTGCGTCCTAGTTTAGCAGAACAGAGAAAGTCTCTTTTAATGAGGAAACATAATAAGCAAAGACAAAAGACCCAATACAGTGAAGCACACAAGGCAAACCAATGCCATTTAATTTGATTGTGCTAGGTTGGTTGCCTCCTTAATGTAAGTTTGTAGCTGACAAACTGTGAGCATTTTTAGATGTATTATTTATGTCAGTTCTTCAGGCAAAAGCAGGGTATGTTTGGAGCAACAAAGCTCACTTTTACACTGTTCAAAAGCCTGCCAATCTTACAAAGAATAAAACTTGTTCAGCTACAAACTTTTCATTTTATGACTTTCACAGTGCACTCAATGTAAGGATAGCACTTAATTTTGGATCTTAAAGGACACAAGCTAAAGTATTCAAGCAGAAGATGTAACATAAAGCCTTTGTGAAGGGGACAACCAGCACAAGTTCTTAGACTGCATGACAAATTCAAATCTTCTAGCACCTAACATTCTGTTACTAAAAAGAACTCTTAGTCCTCATTCTAAACATAAACCTTCAAAAGTAATAAAATTTAACTGATGGAGACAACCTGAAAGAAAAACTCAGCGATGTGAGCTCTGTCCTGCTTAAGCCTGAATGCAGTGTTAGTTTTGAAGTCCATCACTGTCAACTTTAGTCATTTAACCACAATCATTTACGGATATACAATGTATGAAACAGACTTGGGAACTGGAAAGGCTGCTGGGAAAATGCAGAGAAAAGCTGGAAGGTGTGTCAAAAAACTACTACCAAATGCATATTTTTTTTCATACTTAGTATAAAGATATATGGCATAGATATATATCTGTGCTTTGTATTTGTGTCCAAAGGAGTGCTGGTAGCACACTTGTGTTTTGGCTCTTTCTTCATTCCTTGGAATGCTTCCTTTCCTATTTCAAACAGGCTGGGACTGGGCTTGAGGTTGGATTTGACAGAGTCAAGACACGTGACACATATCACTGAGTATCACCTACAGCAATACTGGGCATACTCAGAGAGATGAGGATGAAGAGGTGAATGCTTGTAGTTGTATTTCTCTGTCCAAGCAATCATTACATGTGCTGAAGCCCTGATTATTAGGACATAGTTGGACATCTAGCTGCTGATAAAAAGGAGTGAATAAACTCCTCTTTTTGCCCTGCTTGCACACAGAGCTTTTACCTTCCCTGTTAAATTGTCATTATCTTGATTTGTGAGTGTTCTCACCTTCCTTCTATTTGACCCCACAAGAATGGCCCCTCTATTTGCCTTTGCAAGAGAGATGAGTGAGCAAGGAGCTGGGTGGGTGGGTGTTTGGCTGGGGTCAACCTATCACAACCCTGAAGGCAGTAAGCAGATATTACCATGTGTTTAATTATTCTTCCAAAGGCTCTATCTTGTCAGGAATAAAGAGGCATACCTAAATAATTTTATTAAAAAACAAACCCCCCCCCCCCCCAGAACAACAAAGAAAACAAAAAACCAAATCAAACCAAAACAAACAAGTTACTTGTTCCATAATGATGGTAGATAATTGTACAATAAAAATATAAGAAACCATTATAACACAAGTTTTTAATAGTTCTTCAGCCTTCAATCACAGTTCATTCACACTACTCCTTACATTACTGTATGTGAACTTTGAATTTCAACATTTATTTTTTCAATGCCAGAAGAGACCAATTCATATTAAGTGCTTTAAAACATTTAAAACATTTAAAAGATCATGCCAAAAGCCCAAACCAATTTATAATGTAATAAAATCCAGCGAAATCTCACTTCTAGGATTTTTAAAAAACCCATCACCATAAGCCTCCCAAACTAAGAGGAAGGAAATCAATGACAGATTGATGACACTGAAAAGGAGACTATGAACTTGTCCCTAGGTCTGTACTACACACCTGCTACTACACACCTTCAATCTGTGTTCTTCCTGGCATCAAACCTAGTCAATAAGATACTCTTGAGATTGCAAAGATAACACATCAACACAGAATCTGATAAATTAATGTCAGAATATTATGCCTTCCTTATCTCTAGGTGTTGTAGTTTTCCAATGACTGGTGACTTTCTGAGCACCTAAATGTGGTACAAACAAAAACTTATATCAAATAGTGTAAACAATACATCTCTGTCTTGGTAGCAATGACACTTTGAAAAGAAGGGACCTCAGACATCACCCTTAACAAAGAGTTTGACTTTGTTCTCATTTTTCTCAAAAAGAACATGTAATTTTCTGTGTTTACAACAAAAGCACATAATCTGATAATCTAAATGATGCAGTTTTCTAGGTCTGTATTTCAAAAGGACAATCTTACAGAAGTTTAAAAGGCATATACACTAATATCAAACATGCTGGTGTCTCATTTTTCTCTTTACACATATTTATAGAACAGATACCATCATTTAGCTCTTCCCTTGTATCAAATGAGATTACTTTATAATGGAAAAATACTTTATAATGGAAAAAGTTACTTTATAGTGGAAAAAATAGCCTTAAATATTATTTCATAAAATGTATAGCTGTACACAATCTCAATCATGAGAATCGTCATATGGCTATCTGATACAGTTTCTTGTGCTAAAGCTTCAATTCTTTTAAGAATTCTAAGGTTAACAAGACTCTTAGAAGAACTATGACTCTTTTCAGTTAAAAAATTACAACAATTTTTACAAGAGAATCCAGGAGAAGTCCTCAGAGAACACAGGTTCTCCCAGGTTTCTCTCCGCAGTTTGCAGTACAGCAAAACAAATGTATGTTACCATCAGAAACTATGCTTACAGACAGCTACTGTCTATGCCTCTAGACAGTTAAGTGTGAATTTGTTTTACCCACTAGACAAAGGTTATTTGCCAATTAAAGCTTTAAATAAAATTACTTATTCCGAAGTGATTTGCAACAGTTACCCAGCAAACAATGAATATCTTGAAACTTAAAATATATTACCTGAATCTGGGCTTCTTAAACACTTCTGATAATATGAATTTTTAATTTTAGATTATACTGGTTTTGAGCATACTGGTTTATGAATATCAAAATTAGATATTCACTTATATGCTTTCACAGACTGTTATCTGTAAGTTTTTTGAAAGTTTTATCATAATTTATAGCATATTCAATTAAAAGATATTTTACCTCTAAAATTAAACTAAATTAATCATTCAGACTGCTCCACATTATCACAATCAACGCAGCATCTTTACTGCATCTGAGAAAACTACTACATAAAATTACAATCTTTCAAACTGGAGATGATTTGTGGTTTGCACCACGCATATACTTATGTACACACATATATATATATATATATACAAAAGAAAATTCTTGCAGTATGATACGGGTAAGATGACAATTCAATCACTGTTTGGATTTTTCATCGTTTTTGCCCCAGGATTCCTAGTGCTCCAATGAAGTACCTACACTGTACTCAATACTCTCAAAGAAAATGTCAAATAAACTGCCTGGAAAATGTGACATGCTTAGTTTTGCATCAATGCAAACTTAAATTTGAATTAGCATCCCCTGGTCTTCCAGCCTCACCATAGCATGCCAGTGTCCTCACAGCAGTCTCTAAAAACTCTTTTGCCAGCTGTAATCTCAATGAACTGTCTAACTACTGGTCTTCAGAGCAGAGCCACTAAGATGATCAGGCGGCTGGAGCACCTGTCCTTTGAGGAGGGTCTCCAACAGCTGGAGTTGTTCTGCCTGGAGAAGGATCCAGGGAGACCTTACAGCACCTTCCAGCACCTGAAGGGGCCTACAAGAAAGACAGGGTGGGGCTTTTTACAAGAGCATAATGTGACAGAACGAGGAGGAATGGCTTTAAAACAAAAGAGGGTCAATTTAGATCATATATTTGGCAGAAATTGTTTACTATGGGGGAAGTAAGGCACTGGCACAGGTTGCTCAGAAAATCTGCAGCTGTCCCCTCCCTGGAAGTGTTCAAGGCCAGGCAGGATGGGGTTCTAAGAAATGGAAAGTTTCCTGGTCTAATGGAAATTTCCTGGTCTAATGGAAAGTGCCCTGCCAATGGCAGTGGGCTTGGAAATATATGGCTTTTAAGGTCTTTTCTAAACCAAACCATTCTCATTTTATGATTTCCAGAACACATTCTCTTTTTCAGAGAATATTTTTAATTTTTCAAAATTCTGACATGACACTAAAAATTTTCTGCTGAGATAAAATTAAAATGCCACTGCTCCTAAGACCTTCAGGTTCTCTGAAAAATGGCTAGGCAAATTTTCTGATACCAAATGTAAAAAATACAGCCAGTTCTGTAATTTCAGTTCCATTTTAAAAGTGTTTGTAGAGAGTATTCTGTAGCTAATATGCTTATTATGTACAGTCATGTCCACTCAAACCAAATTCAGTACAAAGCAAGGAGACAAAAATGAGAGTGAAAAACTGTCTTTCATAGAATAAACTGAGGAGTAAATCCAGTCTTAGAGTTCAGACTTTGGTTATCCAACATCAATACCTAGCACAACTGCTTTTCATTTTCCTTGAAATACTGAGTGTAAATTAAAATGTATCCCCCCCAAATATTTTAGTAGCTTAGGAGACACTGGATTCCCCAGATACGCAGTTTGCATTGTACTTTTGCTGTGTTACCTTACCCATTTTTTAACCCAAAAATTTGCTCAATGCCTTGTGGAAAGAGGGCAATTGCATGACTAGATGAGCAGGCTGTTCCTAGTGCCTAAGAAGCGCTCTCTAAAGCAATCATTGTTAAATACTTTTTCATTACAGGTAATGAAATACCAAAGTACAGAAAAGTACAGAAGGAACAGATATCTGGAACTGGGGGTTCAGATGTGTCCTTTCAGAACTGAAAAAATAAATACTTGTATTAATATCTTTTATAAATTCTCTCCATAAATGGTACTGTGCACATGCTTAAACTGATCTTATTTAAATAAGAATCAACACATTTTTGCACAATACTGGTTGTCCCTATCCCAGTCCTCCCCTCATCCCTCCTCCCCACCTCCTCGGTATTTAAAGATTTTTTTGCATAACATGGGAGGAAATTCATTTTCAGAGCTTTTAAATTTTTAAATAATGTTTTAGACTCGGTTGCAGAAAAAATGGTCCTTCTCAACACTCCCTCCACCCAGTAATCTCTATCATTTCTATAGCAGTATAAAAATGTTATAGAGCCAAACCACAAATTTCCATATAGCAAAGCAATGTATCAGTGTATATGCTATATAATTTAAGCATGGATTGTTAAATACATTAAATATGTGAGGCTATAAGATACAAGAGTCCATCTTCAAAATTTAGAGAGAAAGAAGTTGGATCAGTTTCACACTCACATTATAAAGTCAGGGTTTCAATACACAATGATTATACTCTAGCCCTCAACTTAATTCTGTTCACAGCAAATCAGTTCTGGATAATGTCTCATACACTTCCACTGAGAATAATTACATTTCTATAGTCATCAAAAGAAACATCCATCAAATGAAGATGATTTGCTGATAGGAAATAGTATGACTCCAAACAACCAAGACTTTAACACAAGAACATTTCCTAACAAGATTGTTAGACTATGGAACAAATTAGAGGCAAAAATTAAAAGTATAAGCCATATTTTCATGTTCTAGCTCAACTGATCTACCAGCTAACATTTGTTTACCTCCAATCACACAGTTCCAACCATATTCTTATGCTGGCTACAGCAAACTAGTAAACCCACCATAATCTGAATGCAGTAGAAAAAGCAATAGAGAAGTACTTAGTTTTAGGTTTTTTTCCTCTCTGAATCAGGGCAACATGGGTCAGATGAGAGAAGAGAAGCAGACAGTTCTGGCCAGAATTGTATGGAGGTTCCTTTTCATCCACTTTAACATGAAACCACCACCTACGCTGCTTACTCACACTATCATTTAAACTAAAAAAGTAATCAGCTACTGGCGTATTTTGGCACTGCCATGTGGTTCGGATTGTGTTGGTAATTTGAACAAAGAACTGTGCAAGTTTCCCAGAATATAATTCATAAAACTAAACTGCAATTGTGTATCAGTGAGATGGTGAGTCATAAACCTTTCACTGATGTTCATGCTTGACAAAAGCATAACTTAATTCCTGGAAATTTCTGATTCAGTCACAAACACCTTGTGCCTATCCACCATTCTGACAGGCTGGTGTTGTTCAGACAGTCTAAAAAAGTCACTACTAGGAACCCCATAGAAGGGAACATGATGCAGGATAATACAATATAATATCTTTTTGTTCTTTTTTGTGCCAAAAATCTACCTTGGTTAGTAAATTGTCAAAAGGACTATTCTGTAAAGTAGCAGGGAGCTTGAATTCCTGTTTATCTTCCACAAGGATGTGTCATGGAAGATGCATCTTGCACCAATAGGCTCTAAATCAGGCGAGCTACTGGCATTGATAAGAAGTTTCTACTTCAGCACAAATTTTTGGTGAAACAAAATTTAAACAAAGCACTGTTTTGTTTCTGAATAGATTTGACACTAACCACAAAAAAATTATAAACATAAACATTCTATAATAAATTTGGGGGGCAGTGTCCTTAGAAAAATTCCTTAGATCAGATGAAAAAACAAGTGACGTTCTTGTGCAAACTATGGAATGTCTGCACTCTGTTTTTACTAATATGTCTTAACTTCATTCTTCAAAGTAAAAAGACAGAGCTAAATGAATAAAAGACACTCTCCATCTTTTGTGTTCCACATACACCCACAGGTTCTGGTCTATTACTTCAACATCCAAATATAAGTGCAAGTTGATGGGCACCACTCTGTTTCCTACTTAAATTTCACTTGTGTCGGTAGTCATGGCCTCCAGCGAGCTTGGTCTGTTTCCCCATTTTTACCATTCCCCTTTTTTTTAATAGTCTAGTTTCAGGACAAAGCACAGTAGAAGCAGGGAAGGTATATGCATTTGCACTCAAGCTCCACTACCTTTTGTTGTTCTTCCACCTTTAGCTGCAGTCCTATGCAACATAGCAGGAGAACGACAAAAGACAGCTAAAGAAACAGCCCTGAATTTATTTTCTTATGCTCAGTGCTCTCAGTCTTGGATTCTAGAGGCAGAATTTGTCAATGAACTTACAATCAGCCCTGTCTGTGCCAGGTCTCTTCCCTCTCCACTCATAAAGGACTGCTTACAAACTAGAATGGGACACAAAGGAATGCAGACAGTGATGTGAGCTATGTTTGGCCCGCAGTTCACCAGCTGAGGGGTTTTGCTGCAGAGTTTCTATACCTATGGCACTAAAATGTAACAAGTCACATTCCATACATCATGTATATGGCTGGAAAATACTGATAGTTTTTTATGATATCCATTTTGAAGTATAAGAATTGCTTTCTTCCACTATGTGCAAAATCCCATTTTCTGCCTTTTTTTTTCCAGAAGAATTACTGGAACAATTAAATGCTACATACAATAAATGATGATAAAATCCACATTGCATACAAAAGTACAGCAAGTCTGTTCCCACAGCACATGCACAACCATTTGAAAAATGACAAAAGATTGATGGAAGACAAGTAGAAGAATATCCCACCTTACTTCGAAGTTCAAATAAGAAATTGAAGATTGCTGAGAAAACGCATGAAAATTCAAAAAAAGCAGCTGCGGTGGCCCGAAGTCTTTTGATATGGTGTCATGTACAGCACATGGAAGGGCAAAAAAAGGCAAACTGCTGCCAAGAACACAGGTAGAATATTAGGTAGAGAAACTTAGGACAGATAAACAGATACTGTGAATTTCATCTAATCAGATCACTGGATATATTGAGATTCAAAATGCCAAATGAAATCTGGCATAGAAGCAAGAGAACAAATGTATTTTTGTCAATGTAACTGATGAAATAGTTGTACAGATAAAGAAAAACAGAGAATCATATAATGTTCTGCTAGAGACAATAAGATGTTCACTGCTGCTGCCCCTAACAGGTTTTACGTAAGTTCAATCTAGAGAAAATGCAGAGAACAACTGTGAGCCCATTTTAGCAGTCTGCCTGAGCAACTTTATTCTACTGCATCTTTCCATTATAAAGTAAGACTGTATTATACTAATAGTGGCTCAAGTCAAGCCAAAGAGATCCTAAAAACATTCTGTCCCCACTGTGTTGAATCATGTACTGTATTTTCTACATTTATCCCAAAAATTCAGTACTGCTCACACATTTGTCTTAAAACAGTTTCCATGCACTAGTCAATTGTACATTTATACTTAAAGTAAAGGGAATTGGGTTACTTTTAGAATAAAAAGAATCCCAAAGACAAACATCCCCACAGTGGCTAACCATTCTAAATATAGATTGCATAGATTAACAGATTTCAATCCAGAAAGATTAATCTAGTAGTAATTCTAATACATTATTTATATCCTCCTGAAACAGCTTACTTTTAGAAACCAGATTAATCTGTTGTGCTGTGTTGCAGATATAAACAGCAGCATACTGTCACAGCAACTACAAAAATGGTGTTCTGCCTTTCAGTTTAGTGGTTCCCTGATGAAGAGAATTGATCATCTAGCAGAATTCTTTCTGTTCAGCAGTTTTTCTAATGCATAAACCCCAAATTCACTTTTTTAATGTACCAAAAGCAATATTCCTCTTTACTGTAACATAATTAACATACTCAATTCAATCTGGATTTTGGACCTACCTCAAAAGAAGTACTACTTAACAGTATAAACTGTGTCATTTTGCAGCCAAGAGGAACTACCAGGTCTGTCCATGTCTACTCTTTTAAACAATCTTTTCACATTATTCTTTTTTTACAACCTTGTCTGTCCTGTAGAAAGTGAGATGCAGTGCCAAATCCACTTCACAGGTTTTTCTAGAAAACTGGAAATTATAAAACCATATGCAATTGCACCTATGGGATGCTGCCTTTTCCTCTTCGTTATTCTAGAATCCTATTTTCCAATACTGTAAATAAAACAACAAGTAGTTCTCTAAACCACATATTTAATCAGAGTAAAGGAATAAAAGCAAATTAATCTGACTGAAGAACAGCAGGTCCTATCCAGGAGGACATATTGCTTCTGGATGTGCCAATGCTGGTCAGCTGCAGTGGGGCTTGGTTTCTACAGATTTTTGCCTTATGACTTGTATCTTTCCCTATTACAAAGCTCCTGTACAGCATTTCACATAGAGCATTTAGAGTCTCCTATGTATACCTAATTTCCTAAAATTTCCTAAATATTTGCAATTATCTGAAAAAAACTTACCAAAACATAAACTGTAGCTGGGATGAAAAAAGAGGGCAGAAAACATTGAGGAAACACACAAAAAGAAAGATTGTAGATTTTTTTCCATAAAAATGATCAGCCCACATTTTTCAGCTTTTTCCAGAAGAATGACTGGCACACAGTTTTTACCTTCTTCTAAGAATCACAAGTATTATGTTTCATGCTATTCATACACATTTGTTTGTTGTTTTTTTTTTTTAGCAAACATTTTGCTGCATCCAATTGGAACACAGACAGAACGCTCCAGAGTGATCTGGAGTCCAATTCAGGGAGCCCACTCGATGTAACACATTGCCTGGTTTCTTTCACTATTTAATGTATTTTAGTTCCTTCACCATGTCTGACCTTTTGATGCTTTAATGAATGTGATTTGCTCTGTTTCTTATTAATTAAATCATTTCCATGACTTATTTTCTTAATCTATAAATTGCTTGGCTTGAAAACTAGCATGACAAGAAAAACAGTGGGATAAGCAGACCGAGTTTTGTTTTTGTAGTAAAGATATAAACAGCAGCATATTGTCACAGCAACTACAAAAATGGTGTTCTGCCTTTCAGTTTAGTGGTTCCCTGATGAAGAGAATTGATCATCTAGCAGAATTCTTTCTGTTCAGCAGTTTTTCTAATGCATAAACCCCAAATTCACTTTTTTAATGTACCAAAAGCAATATTCCTCTTTACTGTAACATAATTAACATACTCAATTCAATCTGGATTGAGTTTCAGAGTTGCACTGAAATTCTAGCTCTCCTCTTCCTGAGATATACTAATTTTAATCTGAAAACGGAAACTGAGGTATTCTAGATTACATCTATTTTTGATTTTCTAATTTTACTTTTTAAAAAGTCCCTGAAAATCTTGTTTCTTACACTTTTTGGGGTGTGTGTGTGTTTTTGTTTGGCAGGGGTTTTTTTGGTTAGTGATTCCTCCATTTTCTATACATCTTTTATCAAAACATGAATTAAAGTTTTTGCATTTATGAAAGAAAGTGAGAATCATCTTTCTTCACTAGTTGCTTCCTCTCAATTTCCCTTAGGTAAAATCCCATTTTAGTTCCCAAGCTGCTAGCTAATTATTTTCAATTTGCTTCAGAATCTGTATCAGCAGTGCACTTTAGCAAAAAAGCCTAAATCCAAAGCAAAACTCAAAATAGCTTTTAAAACCTATGGAACAAAATACAAATGAAAGAAATTTTGAAGCATCTGGGAGAAGCACCAAATTATCTATTTTGTTGAGTGTTCATAATGTCAAAAATTTATTTGATTGTACATAGTTCTACTAATCATACAAGATTGATTAGTCTAAGTAGTGTAGACAGAAGAAAACAAGATATACAAAATATGAAAATAAGATCTCTTCAAGTTTTTGACCTACAAATATTAAGATTTGATTGACCTTTTGTCAAAAGTTTTAGACTACAGGGAGAAAGCCTTGTCTAATGAATAAGTTTCTTCAGACTGGCAGCATTTTCAAAAAGGTAAGATTAGTAATGAATCAGGACATTTAATTTCTTCATTTTCAATATGTCCAAATGTTTTCTTGCTCATACTCTAATTGCTAATCTTTAGAAACAACACATCCTATCTCCTAATGCTCAGATGAAAGGTAAAAAAAACTTGAAATAGAAACTTGATTACAAATTACTAATAAGGGGAACTAGAAGTCTCATATAAAGCAGATACACTCTTGGAAGTAAATTAAAAGAGAAATAAAGCCCCCCACATTCCATCCCCCATAATTCTAAATTTCATTAATTGTGAAGCATGTTTAGCTAAATCATCTATAAAGGAAATAATTCCCTTCTGATGTATCATCATTATATTTTAGGTGTTGATATAAAGGGTTAGAGGAGCATGTGACATCAGAAAAAGCAATGTTTCAAATAAAATCTTGGCAACAGCTAGCTTTGAAAAAGGATGCTATCACAGCTTTACAGACAAGGGTGTTACATCACAGCATAGGAAGCTTCTGTTTTATCTAACTTTTTGGTATAAACTTGTTTCTTGATATTACAAAGACACTCTTTTCCCCAAAAGATTGCCAGCTTCTTCAGCTGTAACAGTAGGTGCTATCTTTCCTTACTTCTGATTTTTTGTCCTTAATTCTGAAGTGTTGTTACCATAAAAGATCTCTTCAGTATTTTGCAGTACTGGATATAAAAATTCCTTTCACTAATTTGTTACTTCAACTTTACCATTTCCTACTAGAATCACTGATTGTTTATCAACTGCAGAAACAGTTTGTATGAAATCTGATCTGTTCTACTGGCATGATGTCATTTCGATGTGTGCAATGACTTTTGTTCAGTGACTGGATAAGGAAAGAAATGTAAAGAAAAACATTCTTTTCAGATCGCGTTATTTTCTCTGAGAAGCAGACATGATGAAAAAAACCTGTTTTGGAGTTGAATCCCATTACAGTTAATGGGAGGTTTTGGATGAGAAACATCCATAGACACATTGACTGCTACAAAGTATGAAGAAATAGCTGTGGTTTCCTGGCCTGGAAGTGTTCAAGGCCAGGTTGGTGGTGATTTGAGCAACATGGTCTACTGGAAGAAAGACAGAGAGGCAGAGGGGTGAAAATGAGATTATCTTTAAGATTCCTTCTGATCCCAAACCATCCTATAATTCTGACCCTGTGAAATAGTAGACAGCTTTAATTCTCCCACATGCTGGAATTTTTTTTCCTAAAAATAATAATAATAAAAAAGAAAAATTTGAAGAACCAAGTCCTGCACTCAAATCTTCATACAAACCACATTTGATGTACCTCAGTTATATGTATTCTGAGAGTTTAATACCCTGAAAACTAATCAGAAATACAAAACCTACTCAAACTCTTAGTCACTGAGAATGAGTCAGTAACAACTCGTAGAAAGGAAGGACCAGGAACACCAAATTCAGGGTTTTTTTTGTAAAATTCTATCTTAAATTCTCTCCTTACTGTGTATTTGACGTCGTTCTTCTTGTTACACAGAGTAAAACTTGTAATATGAAAGCACTCTTGTATTATTGTTCCTACCATTGTTGAACTTTGATTTTTATCTGCCACAAAGCAGCTTATGTAACTGCAATTTAGTGTGCTCTTCACTCTATCTATGTAATAAGAATCCCTGCTGATATTATGGGATCACCTAACTGCACAATACTGCAACCTACCTTGTGAAGAGGTCGTTGTCTTTCTCAGCTGAGAGACTGCAAATTTCATAAATTCTTATGATCTAAGTTGTCTGTGAGCTTCTAGAGAAACAAAATAATAGTTTCTAAACCTTAGAGTTTTAAAAGAAAGAAGTATACAGTGCTTCTATGGTTCTAGGCTGATCATTAGTATTTCCTTGGATTAGCAATCAATATAGCTTTGGAACAGCAGCAAAGATTCTGTGGTTATCTATTGAAAAAACATACTTTTTTTTTTCTTTTTTTCAGACAGCAATAAAAGATATAATTAATTTCAATGGGCTGTTTCTTTCTTTTGTTGTTTTCATTCAGCAAGATACAGAGCCTGTGAGGATGGACAAGGATCTTATTTGCGGGATTGGACATTACCCCAGCTATTGACCCTTTGGGGTTGTAGCACTATGAGTACATTGCTACTAAAGACAGAGGTGGCTGCAGTTGGAGACTTCCTGTGTCCCTCTTCAGAAAAAGTGCACATTACAAAGCACAAATGTGTCAGTGAACACTATTGCCTCTTCTTAGCATACTAACCACCAATGCTGGCCTGACACAGCAAGCAGCAGAGGACCTTCCTCTTTCCTAAGATGGGCATATAATGTGTAACAGCCCATGGAATTCCACTCTGTTGAGTTCATTCTATAATATCTGTATATCCTAAAATCATTTTAGAGACAAACAGCTTAATAACATATATTTCATTTAAATGAAGGAATAAATTCACAGCACAGCCAGCTATTTTGGGCTTCATTAGAACTACTATGACAGTGCAGCTACACTATATTCTAGTCTAAATAATTTAGTTTCAAGATGATTGTAAAATATGTTAAAGTACATGCAGATACACTCAGACAATCCTGATATACTATTTTTTATCCAGTAGCATCATAAGCAATTTTCCCTCTGTTCCAATACAAGTCCTAAGTTGTTTACCACACTACTCATAACCAAATGCAACCAAAGGTTCTTCCTGCAAATTTGCAAAACTATCTGTTCCTCTTATTACTATTAACACCAAATTGTGTAGAAGACATGTCAAACATTAGAAAAGGTCAGGTCAGATAATACCCTCAAAAGCTGTAATTACAAATAATGGCATAAAAAGACTGCAGCTAAAAGTAATTAAAACTCTAAAATGTGGACATTTAAATGCTTGCAACAGGAGATTCAAGTGCACATTAGAAAATAGTAACTTTTACACAATACTTTACTCAGACACAACTTCCACAGAAATCACAACTGCAGTTTTACAAAGATATGTCATGCATTTGGGCATGAATCCTTAATTCTTAATACCTTCTTCTTAACTCAGTTATGATCAGTGACAGAATGAATGTCCTAATAGCAAAGGTCACCATGTAGCAACAATAGTTAGAACCAGAACAAAAGCAAAGAGAAACTTTGGCTCAGCAGCAACCACGTCCAAAACTTCTCCCCTCCTTTTCTCAGGAAATTAATAAAGACAGTGCTTCATGTACCCACAGAGCCCTGTAACGCTGCACTGCTGCTGTAAGGAGAGCCACTAGCTCAGCACTTAACTTGAAAGGCATCAGGGCTGAGGCAAGCCATGTTTGCTGTGGCTGACTCCCCTTGCCCTGCCTGCTGCTTGGCTTTACTTTGTTTGGCTGTGACAACAGTTTCTCTAATTGACCAGATGTGTGCAGCTAATTTGTTTTACTTCTCTTATCTTTCTCTGGTACAACAACTAACAGCAGTTATTCCATGTATAAAGAGATGGCTGCATTGCTAATATAATGACGTAAAGTGTAAAGAAATGCAGGACTGCTAACAATAGAAGACGTCTTGAGAAATGGAGATCCAAGACATGATACGGAGGAGTACATGCATGGAATCACACTGGGGTTGGCACTGCAGACTAAAACAGCTATGAGAAATTTCCCAGAGATCTGTTAAAGAAATGCAGATTTGGTCCTGCACAGAAATGGTTTTAAGCATAACAAACAGAATGCAGTAAGTGTATCTTACATACATAAAACACAACGCATAAGGTACTTAGGATGTGGCATGAACTTGCAGATTCATGAAGAGAGCATGAAGGTACAAAAGTGTGTTACCAAACACACAAAAATGGCCACAAATACATTCCAGAGTAAATAAAAAGAAACCATCAACATGAACTTTATTTTACACTCAGTGAAAGACTTAAACATAAGAGCTTCCCCTTTTGCCCTGTATTTCGCCTTTCCTTATTTTAAGTGACTTCTCCAGGTCCTCATATTTCCCTAACAAATGTCTTAATTGAAACTTCTTAAGTACTGTTTGCCTATTCTAGCTGTGAATTCATTTTGCTTCTTTCTCATCCTGCTTTGCTTTGGTGCCAACACTAAAAAATGTTTTTAGCCCCCCAGCAGCCAGCTGAGAGATCCATAAGCAATTTGAGTATAAATCTTGTTATGAGTTTCATCACAGAAAGAATGAATGAAATACATAACTGCACACAAGAAGGATTTACCATTTCAATAAAAGCCATGACCCTGCAAGAAAAAGAACTGTAAACCAAGGTGCTCATGAAAAAGAGACTTGCACAGATGAAGCTAACTTTGGTCACAAGTTAAACCCTGAAAGCCTAGCACTTTCAGTACAAGACTGTCAGTTGAAGAAGGTATCAGTATGAATTTGAAAACTCAAGGCTGTGGGGCAAGATAACAGCACCTAAGAGTGTGGATAAACAATGCTGTATCTCATCTATGTCACCTGTTTATCCAGAGTTCAGATTATCACTGGGAGCATGAAAAGCAAACAGACTTCTTGAAAACTGACCACTAGCCCATCTTTGTCAGATAAAACTGATGTTTTCATAAAGATACAAACGAATCAGTGAAGTGTCATTAAGAAATGAATCAAAACTGCCAGTATTTTTCCCTACAAATCAGGATCCTTTCCAAGAGGACACTGCAGTTTTGAAGCTAACTACAGAGCCTTCCTCTATGTAAACTGATTGTGAGAAAAAATGCAATATAGCTGGAGAAGTCACAAATGGCATTTCTCTGAGATCTTCCAGAAAACTAATACAAGCTTCTACATTAGCAAACAATATAAACATATAAGATACACACCAAATGGAATTTATAAAGGAAATACTTCATCTGCTTAGCTACAGCAGCCATAAAAAGGATTATTACTAATATTACAATTCCTAGACTTAAGTGGCTATTATCTTACCCCAACAACTTACATAATTAACACATGCTAACAATATAATCATACCCTAATAGAAGCCTAAAAATCCCCCATGAATACAGAGACAAAATACAAGCATCTCCTGCACAGGCATGAAGTCTTCCTTTGCAGAACAGACAGAGGAAGCTTGGGTCCCTCTACTGTTAGCTAGCTAGTTCAGTCCTGCACCTACACCTCAGAACCTGCATCAACACAAGCCCCTGGAGACTTCTCTGGAGGAAGTGCAGGTCAGAAGCTCACAGAATTGCTCCTACTTACAATTTAAGTTTTATATATTTCAATTTAATAACAGAGTGCATTCTGCCACCACACAATGTTTATGGCTGCACTTTGCTTTCCTGCAAGATAGAAGAAAACCTTTGACAGTTATCTCATTACAAAATAAACTGGTAAAGCAGCCCTTGCATTTACAAAGAAATTCCAAAGTCTGAACAGGTTTGTTATCTCAGACTGCTCTCCAGAAAAGCTTCAACTAAAGATAAAAGTGATATGCTAAGTACTTTTGAGACCTCTTTGAAAATATTTACCTCACATCAGAGTTCTGCTGCACTGGAGTAATTCTTAAAAGAGTAATTATATTCTTCTCACTGCCATTTATTAAAACCCTTTCCATCCAGCCAGAGATTTATGATTTTTTTCTTCGTGAAGTTTTACTGATTGCTTAAGCATATATGGTATGTTAGCAATCACGGTTATAAAGTATCACAAATCAACTTTCTATTGAAGTACCAGAGTGATAAAATCCAGATTTTTTACAAGGAGCATTGCTAGAATACTGAAGAAAAATTAGGAAAAGTAAAACTTTAAAAAAAAAAAATAAAGATTCCAGACTGACATGAGAGGCAAGCAGCTGTGAGATGGAGTACGTGGCAGAGGGCCATTCCCATTTACGACATGCCAGGCCGTACAGAGGATGTGACTTTCTAGATTTAACATTCTCCTGGGAAGATACCTCAGCACTGGGAAACACAGCTACACTAGCCACATGTGCAGCTTGACACAGTCTAAGAAGTAGACCAATTTAAATATTTCATGCCATGATTGCAAACTCTCACCAAGGATAAAATAATCCAAACCAAAGTATCTTCTGGAAGCTACTATCTGAAATAAATCACTTAGTTTACACACTAATTTTGAAATGTTTGTATTTTGTAAATGGTATGTTTACTGACGAGAACTAACAGATTTATAAACTGCATATAATTTTCTATATAATTTTATAAGAGACTTAAAGATCAAAATTACCTCAAAGACTGTTAAGATCACCAAAGCACTGTGCTCATTATGGATAACCACACCAAGAGGCAACTGTTCATTGGTGACCACCCTGTCCCCCTGACCCCCACCCTGCCATTGTTGGATATGCCTTTGTGAATTCCTGGAAATTTGGACAGTAAGTTAAGTCACATGTCAGGAACTAGAGATAAAGGTAATAATATTGGCTGATTATCTCAGACTAGGAAGAGGTATAAAAGCTGGGGGAGCACTGATAATGAACACAAAAAATCCACAAGGAAAGCCAACTCAGCAACTGTGCTGCCAATCAGCACTGACTGGATCCAGAAGGAGGAGGCGATGGCCCACTGACTCAAAAGAAGAGGAAGACTGAGTATGGGACTCATCAGCATTGGAAGCAAGCAAATCATTTAACCAAGAGAACAGGAGAACTGTGTACCCAACTGATTCCTTTATTTGCTAAAATGTACAAATGGGGAGAAGTTTTGGACCCCTACTACTGAGAGGACCAGAAGTGGACCAGTGGCATAATGTCTGGAACCATGCGTGGTGATATCTTTTTACTTAATCTCTCTCTCACTCTTTTTCACTCCCCTCCTATATTTTTCTATTTCTTTCTATCTCTCCACCTCCCATTTACTGTTAAATGAAATCCATAATATTGCCTTCAGCATATGGTCTGGTTTGCACCTTAATTTGGGCAGAGGCATCTCTCCAATAATCTGATCTTAACAAATGTAACTAAAATAATATAGGAATTGGTTAAGTGTGTTTTCACAAGAAGAAGCTCTGAGAGTGTCTTTCTTTCTTAGCTATCAAAAATTCAGAAAATCTGTATATTTATTCTTTAAAGTAACAGATAAAGATTAAAGTGTCTGGAGAAACGGAAGGTGACATGATGGTGAAAATGCTCATACACATTGTGCTTGTGTGTCATCATTTCATTTACCAAAACAATGAGATCTGGAATTTTTAAAGTCATTTTAGGGATCTAGACAGCTAAGAATCTTTATAGACTTATTACAAAACAAGTAATCAATATTAGGACTTCCAGACTCTCAGCTTTAGAAATGCATTTTATAAGAACAAGTTTCAATTTAAGCCTTAAAGCAAAACAAAAATCTTTCACAAAGAAGAAAGAATATATGCATACCATGCTGAAAAGACTAATAATATTTCCCAGACCCATTACATTTTCAAGCTGGTTCTCACATGTAATTGAGAGAGACAGCCTGTAAGTATCTCTCTCTGAAATCTTGAATTCACAATGACAAACCTACCCAAAGCAGGAATAATTGCCTGAATAGATACTATTTCTCTGATTAGTTAGTATGTCTGCTCTTGCTTACTGTACAGTTATTTA
This sequence comes from Cettia cetti, assembly GCA_013401135.1. Taxonomy (NCBI): domain Eukaryota; kingdom Metazoa; phylum Chordata; class Aves; order Passeriformes; family Sylviidae; genus Cettia; species Cettia cetti. The sequence goes on along the minus strand of VZUI01011321.1, from coordinate 12,524 downwards.
GTTGCAGGAAATGTATGATAGGAAATTTTCTTTTAAAGGCATATTTATTATTAGTCATTCTATTAAATTTGTGAGTAAACCAAAAAAACCTCTGTCATCTTGCTTTTCTTCCCAACTTTTCACCAAAAGTTGTGACTGCCTATGGCCTTTAACTCTGTTCTGCTTCAGATGGTTTAAAGAAGGAAATAGCAGTAATCAACTCTTTACTCATAGAAAAATACTTGTCTTACAACAAATAATAAAACATTTTAAATATTCTTAACTGTAAAGTTAACTCAAAATGTCATTAGTTTAAAGTTAGAAAATTCTGACATGGTAGGGTTTCTCATTTAGAAGATTCAAATATTCAGTTTTTCTTTAATCACACTGATCAAATTTCACTGTGTTTTTTCCCACTTCAAGTTTATTATTACATCACCAAATAATCTGAAGGCTAATGAAAGCCCATCATGTTCTGATGTTGCACAGAAGAAAACCTGATATGATGGAATTAGGAAAAAAACCTACATGTAGCAAGAGGTCATAAATCTTTGCTTGCCTGATACTTGACTCTAGACAGTTCCGCATTAAACAAGTATTTAAAGACAAATTCAAAAAATAAAAGTCAGAATGATTTCTAAAAGCAAGTCATACTTTACCAAGAAAGCAGCACAAATAATTTTAAACACTTACCTGCTTCTGTAGACATTGCTCTTGCCTTCTTTGTTTTCTCCTCAGACTTTTCAGCTTGTTTCTTTCTCTCTTACTCAGCTTTTGGTTGAAGGAAATACTCGTAGGCCGCACAAGACCACCAGGTGTGATGTACTGTTTTTCTTCTAGAGCCCTTGTAGGCGAGGAAAGATTCATCACAAATAGTGACCCATCAGCAATGATACTCCCAGAAGGCTGTCCAGTAAGTTCAAAATCACACTCACTTTCTGTTTCTCTGTGTAGTAATGTGGTAATGGAAGTAACCTGAAATTTGTTTTGTAGTGTGTCAGCACTGGAGCAATAGAGATCCTGAAAAGAATTACCACCTTTTCTACTGGACTCTAATTGCAGGCTCCCTTGTATGTAAGCAGGTGGATTTTCCTTTTGGCCATGGTAAAGTGTTCCCATCCTGCAAGTTTCATACAACACAGGTGACAAAACAAGTCTTTCTCTGATATTTAAATCCAAGCTATGTGATCTTCTGTGAAAAGGTTTTACAGTGCTTGCATCTTTTATAGGATAGGAAGAAGGGAGATTTCTTTTTTGATTGAATGCCTTTAAGGGAAGTTTTTTACTTTCTATCTCATATCTGGGAGCTCTTACTTCTAGACAAAGTGCTTCTGTTAATCTTCCAGCACCATCATTACTTCCAGGTGTGTGGGAAAGTACTTGGTTTTTGATTTCTAAAGTTGCAGTTACCACTTCATGGCAGGTATCCTTATTAAAACCAGACTGAATTTTGAGAAGCAGATGTTTTTCTGATGATTTTGACAATTTAACAGAGAAAGGTGGCTGATTCTCAGTCCAATTTTTGTAGAAATGTCTATTTACTAACTGTCCATGGGAACATTCTTTGTTGCAAACAAAGTTAAAGCCCCCTAAGCAGGCCTCACAGAATGGACAGTGCAGTTTTCCAACTGTCCACTGTGCCTATTGACAAAGAGAGAAAAAATAAAACACACAATATGTTCAGTGAAAATAAATGAGCAAGAAATAATTACTGGAGTTATTTTCTCCCTTGGTAAGAGGATTTTCTTCTTGTTTTTCAAATACATTAAAAGACACTTCACAGCAGAAAGCAAATCCACCATAAATAATGTTCTGGTCAAAGCTCTGCTTGCTACAGTGATAACTAATTCTAAGGAAACTAAACCACACATTGTAAAATGTAGAAGCTTTGAATTTTGTTTAAAATTTGTCCATTAATGCTGTAATACTAATAAAAACATTAGATCTTTAAAGCAGTGAAATCAATTTCCCACGTTAATCTGGAATTGGCAACCACAGCTTCTCAGCTGAGTGTTCTGAGTGCTTATACATTTCTTGCATACTAAGTACAGTGGAAGGAGATTTCTTACAAAAAGAACATAGCTTTTCAGTCTGATTACCCCACAAAGGCTTAAAATGGTAATTGTATTTTTGTATATGTAGCATCACAACATAATCTATGTGCAGATACTATAACAAATCCCTAAAACTCTAAATATAAGGAGACAGTTATTTTCATTATTTATAATTCTATGAATTTCTTTTCAACCCTGAAGGCACTTTTTCAAAAGGAAATTGATGTCAAAGGTCTATATATGCCTACATATTAATACAACTATTAGTCCTCCTACATATTTAGACAACTCTTAGTATTTTCAGCAATTATATTCATCTGTCAGGAGCAGTGTTGAGGACTAAAGTTAGGCAAGTGTTCGCAGAATCAAAGCCCAGATGAGAAAAACATTATCACCTCCAGTCACACTTTACTCACTTGAGTGTCCAAAGAATCACGAACACAGAAGCTGCCCAACACTTGCAGTTTAAGCATTGCTTTCTGTTGCAAGTGTCCTTCAAGGTGATTTGGAAAGATATGCTCATAACTGATGCTTGTCCTATTGAAAGCTACAGAAAATGCCAGAAAAACCAATTTAGCAGTTTCCGGAAAAAAAAAAAATCCCCAGCAACTTGTGTGGATAAAAGTTTTTTTCACACACAATGCTAGAAGTTCTGGAAACACTTATTTGGGAAACTTACTCCTGCCTTGTGGGTTAAAATCTCAAAATTACACAAAATACCAAAGGTGTGTCTTTCATTACAACAATGAGAATCTATGTAAATCTGGAAAGGTTTTTAACTTGGAGAAAAACGAATACTTTACATATAACCAAAGGCTTTCAAATTCTTGAGAATTTTGTGAACACGCACAATCCCTCTCAGTTTCTAAGGCTGACCAATGTGTACACAGGCCATTCCCAAAGAAGAATTAAACTTGTTCTGAGATTTACTCTTAAGCCTCCCATGCTCCTTTTCCCAGATGCCAGGGACTAGACATTAAAAAATAAGGGAAAAGCACTTTTTAGTGACTTTATTGGGTCTCTCTGGCATGGAAAAGCATCCTGAATCTTCAAATGGAGAGGCGGAGTGATTCACAGAAATCAAGAAGGGTAGAAGCCTGGAAAAAACGGACATGCAAGACACAGTATGGAGGAAAACGGATATCTCTATGTCCCATGTGCACAGAGACTGGGAGATGAGGTGTGGTATCAAGGAGCCTGGGACTGATTTAGCATGCGTTTGGCAATGGAGTGTGGAAGCACTGAGTCAATAAAAGAAGTAACAGCCTACTAGTGGGGGAGGTGGTAAGGGAAAAATCATCAAGATCTGAGAGGGAGCTGAGTGTGCACAGATTTAGTGATGGACTGCATAAAGAGGAAAAAATGGAAATGGTTAGAAAAAGAAACCAAAACAAGTGATAAGTGATGGGTAAAAGAAAATCCAGGTAAATAAAGGTCACTAGCAGCACTAGCTACATATTTGTAATTATTGAAGATTATCTATACACTAATATGTACATGAAATCCAAAGAGATTGGCTGAGAACAGGGACAGATGGCAAAAAAGAACCGGCTGGAAAGCAGTGGGTTTTACAGCCTGCAAATAGACTTTGTGCTTATGTAAAATGATTTAGCCTTTGATTCAGAAGTCATACAGGAGAAAACAACACATGATCACAAAATTATTCAGAGCCCAGGAGGATCTGGAGATAAGTCAGAATTGTTTAACACCCCCCACCCCCTACATTTATCTATAAAAACACAGTATCTCCCCAGAGGAGACAAAATGAATGAGGAAAGAGTTCTGAGGATATTAAGTGACACAGTGAACAGTCAAAGGTGTACACAGAGAATTGCATTGTCTGCCTTTTTCACCAGAGGAGAACTGCTCCTCTGCAGCCTTAAGCAAATGTATCAAGCAGTCTATGGGTTTTGTTTTTCCTCAGTCCCCAATTTGGCCCTCTGTGTTTTCAAATGCAGAACTAAAGGCGCAAAAGAATAATTTAAGTGCTAAAGGTGAAACAATAATATTACTATCAATATTGAATGCAATTATACTGAAATAATTTAAGAGGCAAAAAACATGTAAAAATGCCTCATTATTAAAGATTCATGATTAGGTGATATTGTAAAGTGAGGAAATAACTCATGAGTTGTAATTTCCAAACACACTTCCAAGATTAGTGTTTCAGAACATATCTATTCTGTTATGTTCATTGAATAAGAAGAAATCACCAATTTTAAAAAGTTTAATTAATGTTTAACAAAAAATTCCCACACAGAACAATACAAAGGAGGAAGATGAAGTTTTTAAAATTCTTGAATGCTTAGTTCTAGAGTCATAACAATTTTTTTCTCTTTGTGCATCATTTTCAGTATGGGTTTGCTTAGGGAAGAAATTACTTAAAATATAGTAAAATTTTATATGAAGTCTAAGGAGAAAGGAATGCAATTATCATTTACTTATCAAAATCAAAGATTCATGAAAGAAAATATGTGTTTTGAAAAGCTCTGCTTCTGCTTATTAGTATCTGTGCCACAACATTAACTTCTAGATCCAAAACAACTTAAAGAAAGTATCAACTGAAGCAGTTAGTACAATGGGAAATTTATGAGATGGTTTGTAATTTCAAATAGGCAGTTAAAACTCAAAACCAGTCACACTGGCTTGTTATCAGACCTTTGAATTTGCAGGAGGGTATCTACTTTCTATTCATATGACATAAGAGCACATTAAGTATAAAAGACTTAATTATAAAACACACCATATTCCAAAAACTGATCTCTTAACAAATCTCCAGTCCACTTTTATGGGGAAGCACGCTTCTTGTTGTCACTGTAAACCTGTATGTTAGTACTGCAAGATATGATATCAAAACAAAACAAATTGCAAAGCCTAGGTAACAAATATAATATTAAGCATTGACAAACATGGAGAGATGCCCACGACAGTTATCTGGACAACCATAAACACATGCAGAGCTGGAAACAAAATTTATCACTTTTAGCACTTTTGCATATATTAAAACCAAAACAAAATTAAACATTTAAGAGAGGAAAATAAATTTGTAAAAGGTAACAATAGAAATTCCTGAGAAGGATTCCCTCAGTTATATGGTCTCTGTCTCATGGACCTTGCTAAAAAAGTGTCCTTCAAATTTGTCCCCCCTAATTATTTTACATGTTGAACAACAAATGCAAGAAAAAAAAAATCTACCTTTTCAATGACACATTTCACCCACTCTGGAATGGCTTCTAAGCTCACGTGCCATACATTGCAAGAATTCTGAGCAGCAGCTGAAGGTTGTGATATCTGTTAATAAAACAATTATACTGGCAACTAAAATTCATGTAAACTTTTTTTTGCTTTGAATATAGCCAGAAGTCAGCCCCCCAAAATCAGTAAACATTAAGAAATTATAAACCTCATATATGATGTGCTTCTTTAAGCTAAAAATTAGGTAGATACTGTCAGTAATTCACTATTTCTGAATCTAAGAACATTGGGCAAACTCCACTGAGGAAATGTAGGAGTGTGGAGGTGGTTTTGTTTTGTTTAAAAGAACAGAAAGTATGCAGTTGCAGGCCTTCCAAGAATATCTGGAAATTGATTTTAGAATCACTGTCAGTTGGCGTAATTTTTCAGTAGACAGGAAAATCTAAGTTATAGTTTACATGAAGACTGTGATCAGCAATGTACAAATGCAACAAGTAGAATTAATTTTCTAATGCTTTTTAGAAACTAACAGAGTGACCAGGTAATCTTAGCAACTTTAGAATTTTTACTGCAATAATGTGATAAACTGAAGAGAAAAAAATCTAAAAACCTGTAGCACTTCCCTAACTGATACTGAAATAATAGCAATTACCTAACAAAAGTAGAGTTACAGGGATGGCTAAAATTATAAGGAAACTCTGGTGAGTAAGTCCTAAAATCCGTTGTTAAAATTTATGAATATGAAAGTCATGAACGCCTATGTTATTAAAGTAATTGGAATAAGGATTTCATTCTGCTAAAAATTAAAAGTGGGACTATAGACAGAAGATAGAAGCCTTTAAAAATTCTCCAAGTATTGACAGATGACAGATCCATTTTTGTCCTATCTGTAAAGGCCTCCTACACTTCAATACAGAAGTTAGTTATTAGTGTTTGTAACTTCAACATTTTTTTTAAAAAAGTTCTAATTTTTGTCATTCATAATTCAGCTATATCTTTGTCTGAAGGTCTAAAATGAATCTGTTAAAACATGCTGAAAACATTATTCTTCACATCATAGTACTGTCTTTGCCTCCCAACCTCTTTAGATACAGGGTTAAATTACACTTTATTTGCTATCTACATAACTGGAGAAGAAGCTACTTCAGTCATGTGTGCAGTGAAGGGCGATCTCCACTCACAACTGAAAGCTCTATCATAGGAAGCTTGGACAAAGATACCTCTTTCTTTTCAGTACATTTTTTCCATGGAAGGAGCTGGAATTTCCACATTCCTCCCTAAAAATCACTTCAAGCCACACAAAAAAGAACCATCAAATATAAAGTGTGGAAATGATTCCAGAACTTCAAGCTCTGTAAGAAGATTGATTAAAATGGGGTTTACTGATAATGCTATCAGGATCTTAAAAAGTAACTTTGTTTCTACATTTATTGGCTGTACCCCTCTCTAGAGTGAAAATGAATGTTGTTGCATTAACATGTCAATAAAAAACATCACCACCTAATTTTCTATTTGCTTTTTAACTTTGATTCAAGAGCTTTTTTGACATATTTGGGAAGACCTTAACTCTTTATGATTAGTAGCTGCCATTATAAAACAATAGGAAATCCTCTGTCAAGGTTTTATTCTGTGTAATTATCCTTCTGTTTATTTTAATAAAGATAATATAAATTACTGAGCAGGGCATAACCCTGTTCAGGGAAGACTAATCTTCTAACTATTTTTGTGCACAGACTGTGGCCCATATTTAAAAAATGAAGAGCAAAATTTTCTGATGTAGGGATATTTTACACACAGTTAACTACCACAGTGGAAATCAGAATCAGTCTTTCAAATACAACTTAGACACAAAGACTTGTTCATTAAGAGACATTAAAAGAAAAAAATGACTGCTTTAAAGCCATCAAAACCAAACCCCATTTTTATACTAGAACTGGTAATGCTCTATACAGGCTAGTAGTCAAGTGTCCATGCACATCACCCTGCATGTTACAGAACATGCCTACTTGGCTTCACTAAAATTACTTCCTACTGTACTGTCTCTACTTTACTACTTACCTCCACAAGAGATTAACTACAAAGTGAGGCTAAGTCTAATACTTCTGCTTCATTTAAAATAAATGGCACCAGAAGAACTTATAAACTCCTTCAGAAGAAACTATACTTACTTTAGATGCGTTTTTCCCGTTACATTTTGCAAGAAAACCAGAATTTGCTATACATTTCCTACATCTCCAGCAACGTAGAACACCAGCCTCTTGGTTGTTCATTATGTCAGCTTGGGGTTTTGTAGGTAGACCTGTAAAGACCACAAAACACACCATTTGGTCACCTGTTGAAACACCACATTTCTCTTGAGATCTTGAAGTCTCACCACTGTAGAGGAGACTAATCCTTTACTTACAAACATTCTATGATCTTGTATAGCATACCATCTAGATGTTTTAAATAGTAATATGAAACAGCTGGTTTTATTTCCAAACTGCCCAAAGAACCAGAAACCAACAGTAACAAAACAACTACAACCAAAATAAAACAAAACTGACCCATCAACCAAACAAAAAACATGTCCAATATGGCAAAAGATAAGAGAACTTCAGGTTTCCTGGAATATGTCCACAGGAATTAGTCATTGCTATCCTAAACAAAAAATAAACATACACAAATATAATGCCACATAACAATAATGAATGCCAACATAAAAGTACACGATAGAATATTTTTTCAAAATGTTGCTGGAGGCTTGCTCTCTTAAATTATTTTGTATGGAAGGATGAGCACTACTGGTGCAACCATTTTTCATGGATCTGTATTAACCTCCTTGTGAAACAGGACCTACATTAGGACAACTGGAAGAACAAGACAAATATTCTGTTTTCCTCTTTTTGCGTCTTGCTGTGTCCTGACTGTCTCTCTGGTCTTCTCTAGCTTGTTCTAAAGGCATCCCTTTTTGTCATGTTTTCTCCAAAGATCCTCCAACTCTTCTTTCAAAGCAATTATATTTTTACCCCCTTGTGCTAGCTACATTAAAAAAAAAAAAAAGACAATTTTTTTCATCTACATGGCAACTGAAATCCTATACTAGAGTTAGGCCTACTCAGAGTGCTAAAGTGCACAGTGCTCACTGACAGGCATGCTGTATTATAAAACTAAAAATCAGTGTCAAAAGTTTCAGAGTCTAAATATCTGATTTTTCACCTATTTTAACATTTAAAATTTTTTAGATTTTCACTAACTAAAGAAACTTTGAGGTCTTCACTACAGGTTGTCTGAAAAGCAGTTTGCCTTGTTGAAACATACAGACTTTGGCATTTTCCATACTTCTACCTTTCCTTTTTCTGCCTTGTTTTCCAATTTAATCAAATACAATGAAACACAGAGAGGTTACTTATTACCTTTTATTTACATCTGAGGTCTTAATTCATTCACATTTTTCACTTTTCTACAAAAGTATAGGTCTGAAATATAATGTGACAAGGACAAGCAGAAATGTGTGTACATACAGCAGACTCCTAGCTCAAGTGTACCTGCAGTTTTTAACAATCAGATCCACTCTCAGCTTAAAAAATGAAATAAAGGCAAATATTAAATATTTTCTTGCAATAGCACAATTAAAATCAATTTTTGTCTCTTAACAAATCTTAAGACAACCAAGTAAAAGATCATGCAAGATACACATAAAAGCTAAAAACTTACACTAGTAACCTGTCTTGTTCATGACAAAAATTGAATTATTCAAATGCTTTGACTTAAGCAGAACTTCATTTTTTACTTAACTTAAACTCAGTTTTTACTAACCCACATATGTCAGTGCTGCTACTTTCTGTATCACACATATTTCAAAAGTGGAATATATAAAAAATGAACCTGTCTATGAATGATTTCTTTTTTTAAAAAGTAAACTCAGTCTGATAATTTTCGTAAGTACCTTGTATCACTTTGCTGCTATAACATTAGGCACCACAGGGTATTGAGAGAATGATTATCAGTTATGAATTTCTTTATATCACTCAAACACTTTAAAGGTGTTCTAATTAATTTATTCTTCACAAATTCATAACTTCTAGAATGAATTTAATTTTACAACAGTTCAGTGAGAGCCTCAAACCTAAAGATCAACCAGGATGGACTGAAAGACATTTTGCACGCAGCTAGCTCAGACATCCTTTTTAGGTACAGCCACATTCTCACCTACTCAAATAGCTTTTTGAAATGAGGTGATATATGCCTTGCATCACTTATTATGCTGTACTTTTTTATCCAATTGATATATTTAAGTTGTCTATATACATTCTGTTCTCCTTAGAGGACATCTTGCTATCTGTTGAACAGCTGCCTCATTTGAAGCTGATGACTGGAGCAGGGCAAAAACCACTTGGTGATGGACCTTGCAACAATCAGGTAAAAGACTGATGAATAAATGCACCTGCTATATTTAAAAGACAAGGTTCAAGTCATGCAGACAAAGGCTCTCTAAGGATCACTGGCATGTGAGATGATGTAAACATCCTTCCCATCTATATAACATCTTCCAAGTTTTACTACAAAATAAAAGGTCTTTTATTCATTTTGTTTACTTAGTTATACCCTTTAGTTAGTTGTACCCTTCTTCTTAGTTCAGCATATACCTTTGATTTACAATTACATTTACATAAGAGAAATGAGTGTATAGTATATGTGTAATAACACACATAGCATGGGTTGTATTTTGTGTATTCAAGACTGCTGATAGTGAACTATGTGGAAAAAAACCAGCACAAGTGGATACTTATTTTAATATTATGGGACAGAAGACTGAAGTTTTCTTCTAGCCTAGGAGTATTTAAAAGGTAAAATTCCTCTGGGTGTATTAAAAACTTGCATGTGTCTTTTGCAGTTCTTACAAAGGGCATAAGAAACTCTACAGATGCACCTTAACACATGGCAGAGGTTTCTACACAGATCATGGTTCTCATTTATCACATTGGCATTCATTTTTATTCTGTTTTGCATGTAAGTTCAAATAAATGCATACGAACACAAGATTTTGAAGTTTTGGGTTTTTTTGTTAAATGCAGTTTAACCTTAGTGTTTTGGATATATTTTCCTGCGCATCATTTGTATGTATTGGTTTGCATGTAAAACTATCAAAAGGCATCTTGTTCTCCTTCAGCAGAAACTGCTTACATAAAGCTAAAAGTTTTTCTTTTGGATCTCCAAAAATCATCAACTAGTGGCCTTTTCATCTTAGTGCTAGGTCATGTGTGTTGTGGTTGTACTGCTTTCAGGTCAGCTGCTTTGTGTGAGCTCATGTTTGCCTCCAAAATAGCATGCAGATGTATCAGACTGTAAAAAAGCCTATATTCTTCCACGTTTTTTTCTGATGACCTCCAAACCCTTATCTATTATTTAGTTCCAGTAAAACTAGTCGCAACATCCTAAGACTTCCTTTTCCAAGTCAGTCTCAGTTCCCTTTCCTAGAAATCATTGGTCTAATCCTCTCTGAGAGACCTTTGATGAAGACTCTACAGCCTTCCAAAACTATTTCATTGTCTCCTTATCTTTTAACTTTTCCCCTAATACTTAAATGGAATTTTCTTGTAATTTCCCTTATTTGCTGTGAATACAGAGAACAAAATTTCTGCTTTTCTTCTATGCAGAACATTTTACAACTTTAAACACTTATTAGCTCCCCTTCAATCTTGTCTTTGAACTAAATAAATCTTTCTCTTTTTCTTCAGAGAATAATGCTTTCTTGATCTCCAACTGTCACTGCTATTTTGTGAACTCCTTCAAATGGGTCAGCTATTCTTGCTGAATGCAAGTTCTGGATGCAGAACTCACTGAAGTTTTATCAGCTGAGGAGATTAGACAGAGTACATAAATTATCAAGGGGAAAAATAAAAAATGCCTATTTATATCTAAATATCTTATAAAATCCAAATTATATAAAGTATTATATTTTGGTCATTCTGTCTTCAAAAAGATTGCTAAAAAACATGAAGTACGAACTCCAATTAAAAATTCTCATATGTTCACAGTGAAGAACTAAACACAATCCCCGAAATTTCTGTTGAAATCTGGTCTAGATTTTCAACTAACTTGCCCTTCATTCACAAATACATAAAAATAAGAAAATGAATGTAGCAGCACAAGCAGTTACCAATGTATTTTATTCAAAAATCACCTGTGACCCCTTCTGAATATTGCAGCTGTGAAAATTGCAATAATAATTAGGTTGCAGCAAGAAACTAGGGCACTGAAACTTCAGCAATAGTTATTGAGAGTCTTGAAAAAAAATTAGAATCGTCAGCTTTGCAGAAGGATGACAGAGAAAAGTTAAATGAGCTGCCCTAGCCAAAAAGACTACATACCCCAAGTTCCTGCTACCAGAAAAGGAGGAACTGATTATTTACCAGATAGAGAAATAACCACAGAGGGGTTGTTTAGGGTACACTTAAAAATTTGCTTCCAGTTCCTGATCTTCGAAGTATTTCTGATTAAATAAACGCTTTAAAAAACCTACTTCAACAATGTTTCTCAATAAAATAGCACTTAAAATGGGGAGACAGAAAAGAAAATTTAAAGAACTGTCTCCAGGCTGCCAAAGAAGAGAAGCAGAAAGACGTATTATATGCTTCTGTGCATCTCCTTCTCATCTATGAACTCTTCTACCAGTTCAGCTATTGTGTCATCAACTTCTGTATCATGGAAGTTAGTAACAGTGATGACTAGTTGATGTCAGAGGGTGGCCACTGTGACACTTTCTTTTGTACCAAGACTAACCCATGTAATGAAAATGAAGTTAAAAAAAAAAGGTATTTGTTACTTGCATCGTATTCCTTGCCTTGCTAAATCCCCTACTGCATATTGCTCACGTCAACAGGTCTTCCAGGCACAGCTAGGGTATGGAGTGCGTAAATGGCTTTGACAGGGCACTGGAAGACCACGGATCGGCGTGTAATCTCGTTTTCCCAAAAGAGATCCCGAGACCAGAGCTGCCTGTTTCGTGCTCTTACTCACAGAGGCACTAGCTGTTGTACAAAGACCAAAACAAGCAAGAATAGGGTGCCCTTGCCCTTGACCCAGCACAGCGCGGAACGCCAGGCTGAGCACTGCCGCAGCCGCTGACCCGGACACCCCGGAGCCCACCCAGGCCCGACGGGGCGCGCCGGGCGCTGAGGGTCGGCGGCGCCCGCGTCGAGTTAGCCGCGGGCAGGAAGGCAGGGGCTGCCTCTCCGGCGGGCGCCGGGCTCACCCGGGCGGCTGTCCGCACCGCCGCGCTCAGCCCGCGCCCCCCCGCCGCCCCCGGCCCGG
>VZUI01011320.1:0-11983 GCA_013401135.1 Cettia cetti | reverse complement strand
ATAAAATAAAATAAAATAAAATAAAATAAAATAAAATAAAATAAAATAAAATAAAATAAAATAAAATAAAATAAAATCATAAAATAAAATAGAATAAAATAAAAGTAATAGTAAGAATAATAAGAATAATAAGAATAATAAGAATAAGAATAATAAGAATAATAAGAATAATAAGAATAATAAGAATAATAAGAATAATAAGAATAATAAGAATAATAACTGGGAGAGGGTGCTGTGGAGGATTCAGGTTCTTTGAAATGCCCAACACTGATTTTCCTGGGATCTCCAAGCTTGGCATAAATCCTGCAAGGACAGGTTGGAAAAACAGAATATACTGGGATGAAACAACGTTCCCACCTGGAAATTCTTTGGGATTGGTGTGAGGAATAATTGTGAGGGAGCTTCCCACAGCTCCTAAATCCAGTCAGAGCTGAAAGTGGCTTTTCTGATCCAACTTTTCCCTGGAAAACAGGGATTTGGGGGAGTTCCTGCCAGGGAGGGATAAAAGGGGATGGGCTGGAGTTCATCCCGGTTTCCACAAGTTCTATGGATGCTGCTGGGGAAGGGAAGGGGAGCCTGGATTGGGATGGGGGCACCAGGGGGCTCCTACAGCCCCTTGGAAGTGGATTTAAGCAGGAATTCACAGGGAAACTATCCCAGAGCACCAAGGTTGGATTTTTGAGGGGTTTTCCTCATTTTCTGTGATGGATAACTCAGCCACTTGAGGATGGGATGGAACAAATCCAGTGGGAATCTGGTCTGGGAGTCAAAGGGATGGTGGGAGAGACCCTCACCAAGCTCAGCCTTCATTCCCTGCTTTATTCCCTTTCTCCATTTGTGGTGGATTGCAGGATCACAGCCCCGTCCTTTTGGAGGCCCCTCCTGCCAGCTGGAATTCCAGGGAGGCAGAGGAATCCTCCCAGGAATCTCCCAGAAGGTGAGAGGTGGTTACACATGACCCCATTATTCCAAAAATAATCGTTTCCTGCCGGTGGGATGGGGCCAAAATGTTGGATTTGGGAATTCCCCCAGGATTTCAAGGATATGGAGACACCCTGGGCCTTCAGCTCCAGCAAATCCCAGATTTTTTCCTCTCCAAGCGGAGCTGGCACAGCACCCTGAGCTTCCCACAGGAATCATTCCAGGTGGGAGTTTTGCCTTCCCTTTCCTGCTTTTCCAGGTGAAATCCAAGCCCCTGTGATGCTGGATGTGATTTGTTGGAGGCATTTCCCATCGTTTCCTTCGGGATACGATTCGGGAGCTGAGCCAAAAGGCAGGAAAAGCCACAACAAAAATTCCAATGAAGAAATTTTCCAAGCTGGGAGTGAACCCAGCGATTTTAAGGAAAACCTCCAGGAATTCCTGCAGCTTCCCAGGCAGCAGGAACAGCCACGTTTTTCCACTTCCATGGGATTGGGAAGGGCAAGATGTCCTTCAAAGGAGCTTTAAAGACTCCAGGGGCAGGAGGATGAATTTTCCTTGAATTTCCCAGCTCCAGACTCATCCCAGGAAGTTGGGAACTTCACGGTCTGGGATGATCCTTTCCCTCTTCCCACTCTCCTCACCAGGAGCCGGAGCTGCTTCCTTGGAACCCTCTGCTTTTCCCTCTCCTGGCATTCCACACCTGCAGCTCCGGGAAAGGGGAGGATTTAAATCAGTCTGGGAATGGGATTCATCCAGCAGGAGCTGAAGATCCATTCTGAGGCAAATCCAAGCGGTTTTCCTCAGAGTTTCTTGGGAATTCTTCATGTCCCGGCAGCCTTTGGCTCCGCTGGAATTTGTTTGGTGCTGCACAATCCCGGAATTCTGGAGTTTGGGCTGGGAGGGATCTGAAGGATGATCCCATTCCCACCCCTGTCATGGCAGGGACACTTCCAGGGATCCAGGGGCAGCCACGGCTCCCCTGGGAATTCCAGCCCAGCCAGAAATTCCTTCCCCATCTCCCAATCTGGCAGTGGGAGCCATTCCCTGTGTCCTGTCCCTCCATCCCTTGTCCCCAGTTCCTCTCCAGCTCCAAGTTTTCCCTGGATCCTTCTCTTCTCCATGTTGGACATTCCCAGTATTTCCAATTCTTCTACTGAACGACTCCACCAGGAAAATCCTGGGTCTGGTTTTCCTCAATTTCTGTCAGCAGGAATGGGAATTCCTGAGGGAAGTAAAGGGAATCCAACTGTGGGATCGTGTGGATGGGAATGGGACCAGTCCTGGAGGAAAATGGGTTTTATTGGGAATTCTCTTGGCCAAGGAAGTCCCTTCCCAAGTGGGGGCTGCAACCTCTGCCCAAACCCAGAGCGAGTGAGAATTCCCAAAAAGTGGAGGGGAGAGATGAGGCTGGAAAATGAAAAAAGAAATCCTTTGGGAATTATCAGAGCTCCTGGATGACAGAACACCCAAGGAATAAAAAAAGAAACAATAAAAAACCCTTCCCAAAATTCCCAAACTGGATCCAAACCGAAGTAACAGCAGCAAATTTCCTGCTCCCCACTCCCGGGTCTTGTTTTTTGGGACAAGGAGGGATGAAATCCCTCTTTTCTTTGGAATGAGCTTCCCGAGCTCTGAGGAGCTCCTGGTGATGGAATCCCTGCTGGGGTTGGGATAATGGGCCACAAAAACACAACAAAAGCCCACAAATGCCTGGTTTTCCCAAAAAAAAAACCCTCTCCTGGACATTCCCTGCTCCGAGGGGGAGTGAGGCAGGGAAAAAGATTCCAGCTTTTCCAGAAGGTTTGCAGAGGGGCAGGAAGGGGCTGAAGGTTTGGGGGATACTCGGGATACTCCACAGGAAGGGCAGAGATGCCCTCTCACGGGAGATCGTGGAATTATCCCTCCAAAATCCCCTTTTCCCGGATTTTAAAGGCGTTCCTGGAAGTGGGAAATCAGGGGTTTGGAGAAGGAAAAGCCAGCCTGGAGCTGCAGATCCCGGTTTTCCTCTCGATCCTTTTTCTGGGAAAGCCTCTCTGGAAGGAGAAGGAAGGGGAAGATGGAACCTGTGGAATTCTTGGGAATTATCCTTTAATAAACCATGGAGAGGAATCATGGAATGAATCCTGCGGGTGCCCAAACATGGAACAACCAATCCCAGTGAAACCAGGGAGAATTTTCCATGGGAATGGGAACTGTGGGAAGTGGGAGCTTCCTGCTGCTGCTTGGGATCGGGACACGCCCCACAAAGGAGGAATTTTATCCCTGAAATCTTTTGGGGTCTTTAACCAACCAAAGGGGATTCGTGGTCCAGGTTTGGGATCTTAAATCCCAAAGGGGATTCACGGTCTGGGGAGGTTTTGGCTTCCCAAAAATTCCTCCAGGCTGGGAATTGACGCAGGAACAGGAGGATTCCAGAGTTGGGGAATTCATGGCTCCAGAGTGCCTGGAAAGGATTGGATTGAAGCTGAAGGAGAGCAGGGATGGATGGGAATTTTGGAAGGAATTCCTGGCAGGGAGGGTGGGGAGGGACTGGGATGGAATTCCTGGAGAAGCTGGGGATTAATCATGGATTAATATTTATTAATGGATTAATAAGTAATGATAGGAGAGAAACCTGGAGGGAAAACTCGGAGGGAAAAACAATCAGCTTGGACTTGGATGGAGGATTAGGAAAAGCTTTGGGATTCAGGGGCTGAATCCCAGAATCCTGGAATGGTTTGGGATCAAAGGCGTGGAAAATTCACCCCATTCCCACCTCCCACTGTCCCAGGCCGCTCCAATCCCTGTCCAGCCTGGCCTTGGACGTTCCAGGGATCCAGGGGCAGCCACAGCTGCTCTGGGAATTCCAGCCCAGCCAGGAATTCCCAATTCCCAATCTCCCACCCAGCCCTGCCCTCTGGCAGTGGGAGCCATTCCCTGTGTCCTGTCCCTCCAGCCCTTGTCCCCAGCCCCTCTCCAGCTCTCCTGGAGCCTCCTCCAGGCTGAAGGAGCAGGGAAAGGGATAATCCTAAAGGGATGCTGGATTTTGGAGGGTTTGGACCCCTATTCCTATTCCTATTCCTGATCCTATTCCTGTTATTCCTATTCCTATTCCTATTCCTATTCCTATTCCTATTCCCATTCCTATCCCTATTCCTGATCCTATTCCTATCCCTATCCCCGTTCCTGTTCCTGTTCCTATTCCTATTCTCATTCCTATCCCTATCCCTATTCCTATTCCTATTCCTATTCCTATTCCTCTTCCTGTCCCTGTCCCTATCCCTATCCCTATCCCTATCCCTATCCCTATCCCTATCCCTATTTCTGTTCCTGTTCCTGTCCCTGTCCCTATCCCTATCCCTATCCCTATCCCTATCCCTATCCCTATCCCTATCCCTATCCCTGTCCCTATCCCTATCCCTATTTCTGTTCCTGTTCCTGTTCCTATCCCGGTTCCCGTTCCTCTGGATTTTTCCTTGCTCATTCCCTGGGCTCTGCACCTTCCTGGGATCATCCCTTCCCAGCTTTTCCATGTTTGTTCCTGCCTTGCTGCATCCCAGATCAGAATCCCACTGCCATGGTCTCCTCCTGACCCAATTCCAGCATCCCAAGGCCTCTTCCCACCCCCTCCCACAGGGAAAAGTCTCTCTGTGGGGAGCTCCAGGGAAAAGGAGGGATCTGGAGAGAGAAATCCTTGGAGCAGAAGGCTCTTCCCCTCCCTCATTCCAAGAGCTGCTCTCCCTCCATCCCAGGAAATCAATTTTTTTTCCCCCTCTGCTCCAGAGATGGGAAGGAGCTCCTGGAGAACTTTTCTCCATAGGCAAAGCATTCAGAATTCCAAATTAACGAGGGGATTTTAACGAGGCTCCCAAACATTCCCTGGCTCCAGGCTCTCCCCCCGTGGGGCATCCCGAGGCCAACGCTTCCAGGGGGGAATTATGATTTGGAAAAATTCCATTTGAAAGATCCCAAGGGAATTTATTAAGACTTCCTGTAAAAGGACAGGGAGTTTAATGCAGAGAGGGAAAAAAAAAAAAAAAAAAAAAAAAAAAAAAGGATCAGGAATTTTGATTTCCAGCAGAACAGGGCTTGACTTCATAAACGAAATTCCCTCTTGGTCTCCCCCATCCTGTTCCCATCCCATTTTCCCCCCTCCTCATCCCATAAAACAGAGCCTGGGATCAATGGCCCGTGTGTATGGAAAGAAAGAGGAATCCTGTCATTCCCAGGTTTTTCTGTGGGATGGGAAAAGGGTTGGAACTGCTGGGAAGGGCACAAATCCTGGACTGGCTGGAGTGGGAATTTTTTTTCCCTTCCAACCAAACTCTTCTGAGATTCTGGAATTCTGTGGAAAACAACTGAAACCTTCCCAAAAAATCCAACGTGTTTTTCCTCACGGACATCATTTATTTCCCCTTTTCCTTTCCATTTTGTGTTGGGAATTCTCACTCTGGGGGAACCATTGGAGAGGGGAAAATCCCTCATTCCATAGGGAAGGAAACCCAGCCAGAGCCGTTTCCCTCCATCCCGTGACTGCTTTCCCAGCTGGATTTGACAGAATCCCAGGATTGTGCGAAGCGGGTTTTCCCAAAGGAATTCATTTTCCTCCCCAAACGAATCCCACCTTTCCATAGCCAGGAATTTTTCCCCTCCAAGCCAACCCCCAGCACCTCGATTCCCTCATCCCTGGATTCCAGCGGGGTCGGGATCCGACCTTCCCTTTTTCCCAGGCTGCTCCTCAATAACTCTGGAGTTCTGCCACCTCCTCCTCGGCCGCTTCCAGAGCTCACTCCAAGATTTAGGAATCGTGTTTCACTCCATATTAATGCCTGAAATTTTATTATCCCGGGATCATAAAAGCCCAGCTGCCGAAGGCGGCCCCAGCCTCGCTTATTTCACCCCGCGGAATTCCTGGGATCGGATCCAGGGTTTTTCCGTCGGCGTGTGGAGAGAGCCCTCTGCAGATCGCGGGATAAATTCCCCCGCTCCCAGGAAACATTCCAAGGAAGCTGCTTCCCTCCTGCCCGCAAATCCCCGGGAATGACACCCGCCCTCGGTTGGACACCGGGATCCGGGATCAGCCCTTCCCAAAGATAAGTTTGTTTTATTCAGGATGTGGGATTCCCTCTTTTCCTGAGCTTTTTCCTGCTCTCAGGGAGGAGAGCAAGGCTCAGGAGCAAGAAGGGCTCAAATCCAGGATTTCCTGAGCTTTTTCCTCATTTTGGATGAGGATGCACCAGAATTTGGTGAACTTCTACTTACATTATTCCCTTCTGTTCTCCCTAAAATGTTGGTTAGACATGGAATCATAAAATCCTGGAATGGTTGGGAAGGGATTCCATTGGGATGGGGCACCTCCCACTGTCCCAGGGAGCTCCAAGCCCCATCCAGCCTGGCCTTGGGCACTTCCAGGGATCCAGGGGCAGCCACAGCTGCTCTGGGAATTCCATCCCAGTCCCTCCCCACCCTCCCGGCCTGGAATTCCTTCCCAAAATCCCGTCTAAGCCGCAGGAGAACAGGGAAGAGCCCCTGTGCTGGTTCAGTCCCCTTTAGCCCCTGATTTTGGAGCAGGGATCAGAATTTCCTGGGATTGCAATCATGGGAGCAGGGAAAGGCAGCCCTATTCCCTCCCCTGAAGTGTTAATTCCCAATAAAACCCTGGATCCGGAGCTACAGGAATTCCTGCACCTGCTAATGAGTTAATTAAACCAATTGTCCATGGAGTGGTGGCTGGCACAGAGCAGAACTCCAGGATAATGAGGGGACACCACGGGGACATCGGGAGAGGAGCCTCCGGAAGTGTCTGGCACCATCCCAAGGATTCCTGAGGATGGATCAGGAACCTAAAATTCCCTTTCCACCTGAATTATTCCACTGGAATTATTCTCCATTTGGCTTCCGAGCACCACCCAATGAGGGGCTTCCAGAGATCCTGGATCTCTGTGTCATCCCAAATTTCCTTGGGGCACTTCCCTGTCTCTGGACATGGGCCAGGGAGAGCAGGAAATCCAGAACACCCCGGAATTCCGGAGCAGGACGAGCTGATAGAGGTCAGGAGAGGAGCTTGGAAAAGACAGGAACAGTGAGGATGGTGGGATGAAGCTCCAAGCAGGAGCAGGGAGGGAGGAAGGAAGCCACGAGTGGAAAACAGAGATTCCCTTATGGAAAGCTATCCAGAATATTGGAGAGAGTTTTCCCTAAAGTCTGGGAACAGCCTGAGAACCCCTTTGGGTGCAATTCCAGCCAAAAAAAGCAAATTCTGGGAAAGCCACCATCCCTAAAAGCCTTCCAAGAGGTGGGAGAGGGGCTCCAGAGCAGGGGCCAGGGGATCCAGCTGGAATTCTCCGGGAACAGCAGGACCTGGGCATGGAGCAGCTCCTGCCCAACAGCCTTGGGGTGAAAAGGGTGGAATTCCCTGCTCTCCCAGTGAAAATTTGGGAGGTTTTGGGCCTGATGGTGGCACAAAAGAATTTGGGATTGATTGGGCTGGAGTAGGAGAGGACCACGGATGATCCTGAAGGTTCCTCCCACCCCAAACCACTCCATGACTTTATGAGGATTCCAGCATGGAAATCCTGCCTCGGAATTCTGCTGCAGCCAGGACCAAGGTGGAACAGAACTCGCTCCAGGACATTCCCAACTCCCATCTTCCCGCTGGACAAAGGATAAACTTCGGCAAAATCCCAGCACATCCCAGCCCCTCATCCCACCCCTGGGGAATCCAGGGATAAAGATCCATCCATCCCAACACAATTCCGCCCTGGAAGCTTCTGCTTTTCCAGCAGGGAGGCAGCAAACGAGGCTGGAATAAATCAGGGAGAGCAGCAGGAGGGGCCCGGCATGCCGCTGGAATTAGCGGAGAGGGGAATGGGAAACAGCCGGGAAAACGTGCCTGAAATTAATTTTTAGGGCCTAATGGGATTTTGCTTGGAGCAGAGTCAAGAATGGAAAGCTTTCCCGGGAAAATTTGCATAAATTTGCATCCCGACATCGGCCGGCTCTTCCCGTCTGGAGCTGGGAGCGCGTCCCTGCACGGCTGCAAGGAGGATTTGGGAATTGCACAACTCCAAGGAGGATTTGGGAATTGCAAGACTGCAAGAAGGATTTGGGAATTGCACGGCTCCAAGGAGGACTTGGGAATTGCATGGCTCCAAGGAGGATTTGGGAATTGCACGGCTCCAAGAAGGATTTGGGAATTGCAGGGCTGCAAGAAGGATTTGGGAATTGCACAATTCCACGGAGGATTTGGGAATTGCACGGCTGCAAGGAGGATTTGGGAATTGCACGGCTCCAAGGAGGATTTGGGAATTGCACGGCTCCAAGGAGGATTTGGGAATTGCACAACTCCAAGGAGGATTTGGGAATTGCAAGGCTGCAAGAAGGATTTGGGAATTGCATGGCTCCAAGCAGGATTTGGGAATTGCACGGCTCCAAGCAGGATTTGGGAATTGCAAGGCTGCAAGAAGGATTTGGGAATTGCACGGCTCCAAGCAGGATTTGGGAATTGCACGGCTCCAAGCAGGATTTGGGAATTGCACGGCTCCAAGCAGGATTTGGGAATTGCTTTAGCTGATACCCACAGCTCCTCCATCATCCAAACTTCTCCATCATCCAGACTTTTCCTCCATCATCCAAGCATTTCCTTCGTAATCCAAACTTCTTCTTCACCGTCCAAACTCCAGGATCCTTCATCATCCAAACATCTCCATCATCCAAATTTCTCCTCCACCACCCAACCATCTCCCCCTTCTCCCAAACTCCTCCTCCATCTCCCGAACTCCGGGATCCTCCATATCCAAACCCCTCCTGATCTCCACAAGTTTTCGGCAGCCGAGGGATAAAGGAGAGCGGAATCCTCCCGGGATTGAGGTGCGGAGTCACCTCCCAGCAGGACCCTCGGAAGAACCTTCCAGATCCTTCCTTCCAACACCACCCCGCTGCCCAGATACCTGTCCCGATTTTCCAGCTGGGAGAGCACGGAAAGAGGAGCTTTTCCTGCTATTTCAGGCATTTCCATTAATAACTTCCCAGGCTTTGTCTTTGGCACAATCCGACCCCAACTCCAACTGGGAATCTTTTTCCTGGCTCCAAGTGTTGACAGGCATGGGAAGAGCCTTCTCTTTACATCCCCATCCCAACTTTTGTTCCCTATGGAGACACGGACAGGTCCTTCAGGAATTCCACGCTTCAGCTGCTCCCCAGCTTTCTGAAGGACACAATCCCAGTAGCTCCAGTGCCCCCGGGAAGCGTTTTGGAAAACATCAAACCAGGACAACGCTGCCAAGAATTCCCAGGGCAAGAACCACCCTCAGCTTCCCAAACATCCATAATTCTCCATTAAAGACAGAGGAATGCCAAGTCCTTCCCTCTTTTCATGTCATTATTTTTGGGAACAATAGGTCAAAATCCCGCAGCCGGGCAGCTGGAAAGGAAACACTCCCGGGAAAAACCATTCCTGGTGCTACCTGGGTGGGATGAGCACATCCAGCTTCCACTTTTCCTCAATCCTGTGGATTCCCCGCAGGGAAAAATCCTCAATAAAGGCAGGGATTTTCTATTTTTAGTTCCATTTACAATCTCCAAACGCCTCCAAGATGTTTTATTCCTTCCAGCTCCATCCACCGCGGATGAAGCCCAGGAAGAGCCGTGGGTGGTTGGGCTCTTGTTGGATTTTCTCGTTGAAAATTCCTTTTTATTGGAAGTTTTCCGCTCTCTGACAATCACGTCATAAATTCAGCAGGACTTTTATGGGAACTCCCAGGGTGTTTTTATTTCAAATATCATAATACGAGGGGGGAAAAATCCTGCAGAGCTGGAAGCAGCTCCCGGTTTTCTTGTTTTAACAGGGATTTTTGAAGGAAGAAAAGTTCTGAGCCAACGGCAAAAACTCTTCAGGAACTCCCTGGGCCAAGGAAAGGGGTTGGGGTTCTGTAGGAAAGTTGGAATTTTCTTCTGGAAAAGGGTATCCAGGGGTGGGATCCTGCCCCCCTGCCCCCTCAGGGGATTCCCTGAGCTGCTCCAGCCCTGGATCCAACAGCACAGGGACCTGGAGCTGCTGGAGAGATCCAGAGAATCCCACGGAGCTGCTGCAGGGCTGGAGCCAGGCTGGGAGAGCTGGGAATGT
Organism: Cettia cetti; assembly: GCA_013401135.1. Taxonomy (NCBI): domain Eukaryota; kingdom Metazoa; phylum Chordata; class Aves; order Passeriformes; family Sylviidae; genus Cettia; species Cettia cetti. Next base: position 1,956 of record VZUI01011320.1, on the reverse strand, counting down.
TCCCCTGGAGAGGAGAAGCTCCAGGGAGAGCTCAGAGCCCCTGGCAGGGCCTGGAGGGGCTCCAGGAGAGCTGGAGAGGGGCTGGGGACAAGGGACACAGGGACAGGACACAGGGAATGGCTTCAAAGTGAAAGAGAGAATGTTTAGATGGGATTTTGGGAAGGGATTCCTGGCTGGGCTGGAATTCCCAGAGATTTGGGGCTGCCCCTGGATCCCTGGAATGCCCCAGGCCGGGCTGTGTCACCCTGGGGCAGTGGGAGGTGTCTCTGCCATGGCAGGGGTGGCTCTGGGTGATCCCTAAGATCCCTCCCACCCCAAACCATCCTGGGATTCTGTGAGAGGATGAAATGTCTGGGATTCACCCCTACAAGAGCCACTGATTTCTGCTGAATTTCCAGACTTTTTCCACAATAAAAGCCGGGAGCTGCACTTTTCCTCCGAGCAGCTCCGGGTTCTTCCCCGGCGCGGTGCCCAAAGTGACACCAGGGCTGTCACAGCGAGGGGACCGGAGCCAGACCCGGATCCTGCTGCTCCAGAGGATCCCCAGAGCAAATTCCAGGCTGTGGGAAATCCTCAGGGAAGGTCAGGCCACCAGCAGGATGAAGCAGCAATTTTCCTAATTCTGGAGAACTCCAAGGGCAGCCTGCACTCCAGGAATTCCAGGGAAACTTCCTGCACACCTTGGATTTCCTGGGAGGACTGAGAGGAGAGAAAACAGGGATCAAATACCACCTCCTGGGATCCCAATTTCCCTTTTTTTCCTCTCATGGTGCTGCTATAAAGGCAGAATTCCTTTCATCCTGGGTATATTCCAGGCCTTTTTTAGTGGATTTGGAGTTTGCGCTCTCTCCATGACCTGTGCTTGTGTTTTTTAACCACAAAAAGAGGAGGAAATTCAGCCAGATCCCAAATTCTGATGGAGATATGACTGAAAGCAAGGAATTGGGAGACAGTCATGGATCCCAGGATATCCAGAGGTGCCTTCCAAGCCCAGTTACTCTGATTTTTCCAGCACAAATCCACGAAAAAAAGAGAGAATCCCACCAGGAAAAAAAGAAAAAAAAAAAAGTGACCAAACCTCATTTTCTGTTGGATCCTCCAGCAAGGAGGACATTCCAAGGGAGTGGAAACGGAATGAAAGGAGAAGCTGGGAACAAGGAAGGTGGGAATTGGAGCTGAATAACCCCGGAGTGGCCACAATGGATCCTTGTCCTGCCTCTGGAATGTGGCCAGGAGGGGCTGAACAAGGAGCTGCTCATTCCCTGGGTGACAGATGGGATTTCACGGCCGGGTTTTATGGGATGTGGCCATAAATCCACGGATTCTGCACGGCTGGAAGGGGCTGGGCTCCTGCTTATTCTTTTCCTGGCTTTGAGGAGTGAGGAGCCAGCTGTGGGCAGATGTGGCAGCTCCCAGGCTCCAAGGAATGATCCAGAACCAGGGAGAGTTTTCCATGGGGATGGGAATTGTGGGAAGCACGAGCTTGCTGCTGCTGCTGCTGCTTGAGATCGGGAATTTTATCCCTGAAATATTTGGGGATCTTAAACCAACCAAAAGGGATTCATGGTCTGGGGAGGTTTTGGCTTTCCAAAAATTCCTCTTTTTTCACAGGATGGAGCTTTCCATGGATTACAGAGAAACTCTGGAGCTGTTCCTGATTAAAAGGAGGAGCCGGAATTAAAACAGGACCAGGAGTCTGGGCCAGCTCTGCCTTGAGCCCATCCTGGAAAATCCAGCTTGTCCTGCCTTGCCCAGGCCTGAGAGCAGGGAAAATTCCTTGGAAAACAAGGAAGGAAATGGGAATTTTCAACCAGTAAAATTCTAATAAAAATTCTAATAAAAATAAAAATTCTAATTAAAATAAAACAATAGAATAAATTTTTAAAAAATAAAATAAAATAAAATAAAATAAAATAAAATAAAATAAAATAAAATAAAATAAAATAAAATAAAATA
>VZUI01011311.1:45000-56969 GCA_013401135.1 Cettia cetti | reverse complement strand
TTTTTTCTGTTTGTTTTGTTTGCTTGTCTTTCTGTACTACTACATTTGTTTATTTTAATATTCCTAGTAAAGAACTGTTATTCCTATTCCCAAATCTTTGCCTGAAAGCCCTTAATTGCAAAATTATAGTAATTCGGAGGGAAGGGGGGTTACATTCTCCATTCCAGGGAAAACTTCAGTTTTCCCTGGCAGATACCTGTCTCTAAACCAAGACACTTTCCTAGTTTGATAATTATACGTGCAAGTGCTGTGGAATAAAATGGGAGAACATTATTTAATGGAAAAGTTTGCCACAAACCTTTAAGAAAGCATGGTTCTTATTTATGGTATTAGTAATTAATTAGTCTTTCACAATTTCACATTAAAACATATACATTCAGAACCAATGTAACCAAGTCTCTCCAGAAAATTTGACATAAATTGCTATAATTTCACTGTCCTGAATTAGTTACATAATTTTTAGCAACACTTGCAGACCCATCCTTTTTCAAAATGTGAAACTGAAATATTTGCACATTTCACTTTACCATCTTGCATGCTAAGATGATAAAGACTTTCCTGCCTTTTCTTATATGATGACTATCCACAGCTAATGCTAATTTTGACTTATGCTTTTACAAGAATATAATTGCCGTGTCAACATTTGATTACAGCTGTGGTCAACCAAACATCATTTTTAAAAAAGATTTGTCTCATAACTTCATGGCTGTTGTACTCAATTGTGCATTCTATTGTCTCCAAAAGCCATCTTCTCTCCAGTTTCTATGACCCTGTTGCATTTATAACACAAACAAAAAAGCACAAAATATTCTGGCTCTCTTACGTCTCCATATAAGATCAGTGGATAAATACTGTTACTGTGATAAATTTTCTGCCTTATTTCAAAGTGTATATAATGTTCAAAGACATGTAATATGAAATAAACAGTTCTTGAAAATTTCCATTCATAAACAGAACAGTACAATAGGCTGAATTTTGATAAATAATTTATGTCAACTTGTTCAAATAATCTTGGTAACTCAATCATTCTACCACTCATGAACTGTGAAGTCCTTAAAGCTTATGTAAATAAAATATTTTACATATGATACAGGTACATATGGACTCAACTGGAAATACTGGATTTAAATACAAAGGACAGGTACAAATTCCATTACTTCTATTGACCATTAATTTTTTTGATCATAACATTTTTCAAGAGAAATTTACAAATTTCAGAAAACAATTTCACAGCCTACCCATTAAATCATGATTTTAGAAATTGAAACCTAGCAACATGTATGTACTAAGATGTGTACAAAAATGTTCTCATGTGAGTGTGAATTTTCCATGAGTTTGTGTGTCGTGTTAGTGTATATCTTTAATTTGTATTTCTTTAAAGCAATTATTAATTTTCATTATAAATCAAAATTCAGTAAAATGTGCCAGAAAGCAGCAGATGGTAATCCCTTAAAACTGGTCATTCTGCTTTGATCTTTGACAGAAAATAAAAAGAAAAAAAGAAAAGAAAAAACCTCTCCAGGAATCTCATATCTGTAAATGGCAAAAGTGTTTTGCTCTATCAAGTCAGGTGTAGTATTATTTTAAGTGTTTTCTTACACGAAGTCACATATTTAGTCATGTAACTAGAAGGAAAAGTTTGAAAGGCATCTATCTACAAACTTCTTTAGAATTTTTTGAGGAAGAAGCCATGGATATATTTAATAATTAAAAAAAAACACAAAAGGTGGAGAAGAGAACAAAGAAGCAAATCTCATGGAAAATAATTCTCTGGGGTTGTGATTTCTCCTTTGTTAAGAGTTGCTCTTTTTAAATGAGTACAGGAAAGGAAAAGTATCCTGTTTTCTCTAGAGAATTTCAGAATGGTTTTGCAACAAGAAAAAGTAGCAGTCTTAATTTCCTTTGGCAGCTGACACATGATTTACTGTATCTGGAAAAAAGATCCACTTCTTCCAGGATTAAAGAAGAAAATAAGTAAATATGGAATAGATTGCATTAAATTAATACTTAAGCTAATTCTGCTTTAAAAATAGCTTGTCCCTTAACATTTTTGACAAATAATGACAATTTAAAACTGTGAGAATAAATTATTTTCCAGTACAACCCTTACCCAAAATAATTATAAAGAAATTTCTGAAGGCTTCTCAGACTCAAGTCATATTGAGCAAGGCATATGTATTATATTCTTAAAAGAATACGGAAACTTTCAGGACAATTTCTAGATTGCTATAATAGAAAGTTAGGAAAAGAAAACTTCATTGCTATAGATCCAATTTTATTTGGTAAGTATGAGAAAATACTTCCAGTGGAAAGAACTCCAAATATCTCTATAATTAATTTAGTCACTGTGTCTTTATTTAACCATGCAGATATGCCCAGTAAATGACACGGATTTAGCAGAGTAGTTAGTTCATTCCTGTACTGTCAGGGGCACATTCTTGTGATACCACTTTTGGTTTTGATCAAAAGAAAATCATATCTGAAAAATTGAACACAAAACCAGCTTTGCTTCTAACCTCCTCAAATTTAATGCTTCTTTATTTGAACAGGAGAAAACAAGTATTCAGTATTGATCAATCACTGAAGTTGAAATATATTTTGAGAACAGTGTCTGAGAAGTGAACTCGCTGACACTTATTTGCTGCCCATCATAGAAATTCGGTACATATTATTTTTTCAGCTTTGTAGCTATTGCTAAATACCTGGGCAGCTTGGTGCATGAAAAACAAAACAAAACAAAAAACAGTTAGATTAGCTGCAAATGGGTAAAGTTCCCTGATAATTTTTTTCCTAGTTGAGGTAGTCTGAGGAATTGTAAGAGCTGTCTTAGTAAGAGAAAATGTGGAATAGCAGTGATTATGCAGACCTGCTGTGTGGAAGCAGTACCATGTGATCTATACTACATAGAAAGCAGATTTTTTTGGTTTAGAGAGAAAGCAAGAGAACTTCAAATTGCAGAATGGAATTTTTTACAGAACAAAATATATAGGGGTGATAACTTTCAGAGTAGCTTATGCTGATCATATCTTTTTTTTTTTTTTTTTTTTTTTTTTTTGCCGTGATCTAATTTATCATCAAGAGCTCTGATTTGAAATGCCAAGTAGAAGTGGTTAGTTAGTTGGGACTACCATGAAGTGGTCACTTGAGATTATCATGTATGAGGAACAGTCAGTTCCCAAGGAACAGAAGGATAGCATGGGTGTTGTTTCTATGGGATTAAGAACTTCTGCTAAATGCACAGATCTAGTTTGTGATATTATAGGTGAGAAGAGAAGAAGTGTTTTAAAATGCTTATTCAATTAAACTGTTTAATCTTTCAAGTGTGAGAGCCTCTGAAAGACCACTGATGAATGCTGGCAACAGACAGAGTTGGAAAAAACGAAACAACTTTAATTAAGCCTTATATCAGCTTGAAACTGCATCATGTTTAAAGACCTTCTTCCTTTTTTAGAATTTTATCAATGTTTAAATAGATAATATTATATCATAAATACATATAACATAAATTATATAATTAACAGTGTATGAGAGCCTGCTTACCAAGATCTTCCATCTCTCACAACTTTCTTTATGAGGCTTTTTATTGCAACATTGGATAAGCCAAATAATTTCAGCACAATATTTTAAAATACCTTTCCTGCAATCACTGTCTTGAGATTTCTTTTAAAAATAAGCAGGAATTGACATTTCTGTCTCATAAATTTTCACAAGGATCCTTCCTTAACAAATCTTCCATAATTTTCTGTGATCCAGTAGAAGGCTTCCAATATTCATGCATGACAGCCCACAACCCACCAACAGCCCACCAGAAGTTGCTTGATGGTTGTAAAGAGTAACTTGACTTGGAAGTGAAGTTACACCTAATGTCACACTTCCATGTATACCCATCCAGACTCACTAGTTTTCAAGAACCACTTGGCAAATTCAGCATGACCATCTGCCTTCCAGGTCCATTGTACTTGGAAGTTTCTCAACAGCTACTGTTAAATTAATCATTTATTTTATCATCCATCAGCCATTTGTTCAGTGAAGAAAGTGGATCTACATTCTAGGGATGGAAGGAAGTAAATGGATGTATTTACCTGTGCATATTTATTAGTTTATGTTGTGTGAATAAATGCCACAGCTATTTTCTGTGAATCCACCTTCCATCATTAAGTGCTTTTCTACTTGTGTGTCTCTTCTTAATTCCAAAGCCAAATCATTCCTGTGAAATACTGCCTTGCAGAGGATGACAATTAGCTGTAAACATTAAAAAAGTAAATGTTCCATGTTTCAATGGAGCAATTAATGATAGAAAAATTGAAAATATTTTTCATATCAACTACATACAGATGCAAGAAAACTCTTCTAATTTATGCCAGCTCAAAGATCACCTGTAACTGATGTTTGAAAATAGCATTGTGTCCATAGTTGTCTTGGTTTTACTATGAAGACTGACAAAAGAAGTATTCATGTGGCCTCAATAGAATTTATCTTGTGTGTGCTATTTGTTTTCACACAATTCACTAAACTGTGTGAAAATCTGCACCAATGAATATACAAAGATCATAGTCCAAGCTTAGAGACAAGGCTAAAACTCTTCTTTAATGATAAATTATTCTCAGAAAATATCATTTATTCCAATGAATTTTGACTTAATCTCTAATAATCTACTTTGATGTGTTCACTAATTCTTAGCTAAGTTCAAAATAATGTAAGATATGTCAGTACATAGGAAAATAATGTAAGATATGTCAGTACATAGGAAAAAACAGAAACATAGGAGAAGACATAGGAGAAGACAGAAATGAAAGTCTTTATCTTGTTTCACATTTCTAGACTGAGAAAAACTGATCTGTGAAAAACTGAAGAAAGTGTGATTAAATACTGCTTAGTTATGGAACCACAGTACTCAGAGACTGCTAAGACATGCTTAAAAACTAGGTAGAGGTCTAAATTCAGACAATGTACATTCACCTAACTGATTTTGAATAAATTAGAAGAATTCTGGAGCTGATACATGAGGTAATAAATTTCAAAGAATAGAAATATCTGGTGAAGGAAAGAAGTCTTCCTATGTCATGAAATGGAGAAAAAATTATGTGGTTCTTCCTTTACCACATAGATCACCATATGAGTAGACCACATAGAGGTAGAAATAAGCAATGAGGACTCTGTTGTCAAGAGATAAATGATTCATCATTTTCAGGCCCAATCAGAACTTCAATTCCAGATACTATACAACATTTTTGTGAGTGACTTGAGAAAAATTATACCCTGCTATGGATTTCTGTGTGTCTCTGTTCTGTCATTGATATGTCTGTATGGAGATGTGTGCTCATTTCTGCAAGGAAAAGTTCTTTAATTGCTTCCTAAAAATATATTCTGTATGTCAAGATGGCATGAAATTAGTTAATATATTGTGAGCTAAAGATGCCTCTCTTAATCCACTACCTTTGATTTGATTCTAGACTTTCTTGTTTTACACGATAAAACACAAAATCTCAAAGAAAGTAGGATCAGTGATGGAAAGTGGCATACCAGAGCTGTTCTCAGTGCCTGAAGGAATTTTCACTTTCTTCAGGGAAGATATTATGTGCAGAATACTCGTGTGAGTCCTACAGACACATATACTTGGAGCGACTAAAATACTGGCTGAGATTTAACTTGCTAGTCAGTTTAGAATTCCAAAGCCCCCATAATGTTTCTTAGCAAAAACGTGTACAAAATAATCTCAGCTTCAGAGCATAATGAATGGACTTCAAGGTGTTCATTTATCTACTTTTAATGTTTTGATTTATTAATTTGATTTTTAATTGTGTCTTTTCATTTTTTAGATTCACCATATATGTGTTTAACGTCTACTTGCTCTTTACTAGATTCCTGGACAACACATGCACTTTCTTACTCCACTGAACTGCAAGCTCTGAAAGCACAAGTTCACTCAGGTATTCGTATTCTTTTAGGCCCTGTTTCCAAATCAATTCTGACATGCAAGTGGAACTAATTCAAGGAGGACTCAGGGCAAAGTGCTGCCAAATTAACTGGAAAGTCATCATCACATTTTCCTTTCTTAACAAGTAGAAAGATCTGTTAAATTTTTCAGACAGTCATACTAGCACCAGGCAACCTGAGATGACTTGTCATGCTAGAGAAAGACATGTGAGATTAGATTTACTATTGGAGACCTTAAGTCTAGTCTTACAGAACTGCAATGAATCTTTCCACAGGTCTGACAGCTGAACTTAACATAGTCTTGTGAAAAATCATTAGGTCAGATTTGCTTTGAGGTTCAGTTATCTCTATAGACCACTGGGCATTCAAGAGGAAGGTGGGAGAAAGAGGTGGGTTCATTGAGTTTCCTCATCTCAGAGTGACAGCTGACTTAGATGTTGAAAAAGAGTAAACAACTTGCAAATCTTTAGAAATACTTAGAAATTCTAATGTCACACAAGACAGTCACAGTAGTTCTCAACCCTACACCTCTCTTCCTAAAGCTACTGCTGTCCAGCTGTTACAGAGGAAGGCAGTTACGTTGAATCTCACCAGCAGCTGCTGCCTGTGACAAATACCAGACTGGGGTATCAAAAGCCTTTGACACTCTTGCAGGGCCAGCCCAGCACCCTCCCTTGTGTCTGGACACTACTGTGGGAGAGAGCTCTTTAAAACCCATCATCAAATGTTGTCTCTGGCACATTTTTATTCTGAGCAACTGGGAGCAAGGCCCAGCTACAGCCTTCACTGCCTTGCCATTTATTAAAACAGCTTGAGCTTGACATAAGAGGCTATGAGAGAACTTCACAAAATCTCATGTCCTTGGAAGTTATTTCTTCCTCCTTCCTTCCTGTTATTCATAGAGTCAATGAGACACACACACAGACACAAAAATCAAACTTCCAAAAATCAAGAAAACATAAAATTTAAGCAAGTCAGACTCTGTTCATCAAAGATAAAGGGAACAGCAGAATTTTGGAGCACTCCAGTAAGTTCTGGTACCAGGGTAGAGTCAAAGACCTGAATATGATCAAAGGTCACATGACAGAATGGATGACAATAGATGTAAATAGCAAGATCTTTGTCTTTTTCCCTTTGTCAGCAGTGCCCAGCCCAAAGCTGGCTGGTCTTCAGCTCCAATGGGAAGGAAGGGAAAGTTGCAAAGTTCTTCCTAAGGAATATTCTGTGAAACAGCAGTCACCTCTGCTAAGCTAAGTCCTGCAGTATCCTCATTGAAGGCAAGTCTGGGGCAGGAGGTGTGAAATATCTCTGGTCACAGTGGACTTCTAGACAATCTGCATTTCAGCTTAAGTTTTCTTTTTTTTTAATGTTTCTTTGTCCATTTTGAAAGCTGATGGAAAACTATCCAAGAAGAAATGCTGATGCGCAACCTGCTGTCACTCAACTTGAAATGGTGTTGCAAATTAGTCAGTCTTGTTTACCTAAAATCATTAAGAGAAATCAAAGTCTGCCAAATTATTACCACTACCTACAACTTCTGCCTTTTCAGAAGGCAGAAACATACAAACTTGAATATAGAGAAAAAAATGGGAAAGTACAAAAGAAAATCATAAATTAAAGAAGTAAGATACTGTAATTTTGTATTTTAACGTATCAGGAATCAAATGTTGAAGTTATAAGGTAAGGCCTATCTTCTAGATGCCCATCAGAGGAGAGAAGACAAGACATTCAGGATATCTTTTAATTTTATTTAAGTAATACTGTGTAATATATAGGAAATGCTTCCTGATTTTTAAGATTTCAACCACCCTTCACTTGCAACAAGTAAAAGGTTTCTGAGAAAGGTTTCATGTTAGAAACATATTGAAGGGTTGGGAAGGCGGCATTTCTGAACAGGAAAAGTTCCTTTGGACCTAAAAATGTAGATTAATTATGCTAAATATTTACAGACTGAAAGAAATACCTATGTAGTTTTATCTTTCCAGACCTAGACATATACTTTAAAAGTTATCTGTGTTCTACTTATTTTGAAAGCTAAAGTTTGTAGATTTTCTTTTTTTTCCCCCAAATTTATACTTATTTTTAAAAAAGCACTTAAATATTGTAACATTAAGGGGTTTCTGCATTTCTTTCATTATCTCTAACAACTCATTAACATCCCTCAAGATAAAGGAATCAAATATTTTAATGAAATGCCTGAGTTGTTTTTCATTTTTTACTTTTCAATATATTATTTGTGTTAGCTTTCATGGTTGAATATCATGAGATCAAGCTATATGATTAAACTAGGAAGATTTAAAAAAAACTGCTATAGTGCTCTTACATATTCAGCTATGACATTTAAGGGAGACTGTGATATAAACATTCTAAAAGCAATGCTCAGTTTATTCCGTAAATATTCTTATTCTCACTATTGTCCAAAAAAGATACTTCAAAACTTTTGTCAGTTTCTAGATCTAGCTCTGTATTTTAATGTTCACAATTATTCTTTAGAGAAAATATTCTTTAATGCATTTTCCAATTCATGTATCACATACAGAATAACCAGGGTATCACACCCAGCAGCATGGGTTAGTGACAGGCAGATCCTGCTTGACCAATCTGATCTCCATCTGTGACAAGGTGATCCGCACACTGGATGAGGGAAGAGGCTGTGGATCTTGTCTGTCTGGACTTTGGTAAAGGCTTTGACTCTGCTACCCACAGAATTCTGGACAAACTGGCTGCTCACGGCGTGGACAGGTGCAATGCTGGCTGTGTTAAATACTGGCTGGATGGTCAGGCCCAGGGAGTGCTGATGAATGAAGCGATGCTCAACTGGTCACTAGTGGCCTTCCCAAGGCCCTGTGTCAGACCCACTTCTGTTCAATGGCCTGGAGGAGTGAATCATAAGTGCATCATCAGTTGGTTTACAGAAAATACTAAGTTGGGTGAGTGCTGATCTCTTGGAGATTAGGAAGGCTCTGGAGAAGGGTCTGGACAGGCTGGATCAATGGCCCAAGCCCAGCTTTATGAAGTTCAAGAAGATGAAGTGCTAGGTCTAGCCCTTGGGTCACAACAGCCCCATACAGGCTGTGGACAGAGTGACTGAAAGCTTCCTAGGGGAACAAGACCTGGGGGTAATGGTTAAAAGCAGATGAACATGAGCCAGCATGTGCCCAGGTGCCAAGAAGGCCAACCCTAAGGACACAATATTTGGATGGAGAGGTCAGTATACAGTTTTGTTTTTAACAGTCAGGACTTCCATTTGGACCTAGCTTGACTGTCCCATTCCTTAGTTTATTACTGAGGAATAATGTCATTCCAAGTACTAAACTACTATCTTGTTCTAAGAGAGACTTTTAGAGACTTTTTGTCCACAAAGTCACAGAGACACTGCGACTGCTAATCTGTTGCCATTATTTTCTTTCACCGAAAAGTAGGGTCATCAGAGCATTTTAATGAAAACTCTTAACAATCTGTAGTGCCTACTATAGAACTCAGATTGCACTAAGATTAATTGAGCATTAAACTATGAGACAAATGGGGTTGCTGGCCTCATTTGAAACCTCCTTAAACTTCAAATGTATATTTAGCAATGTTATATGAGTAATAATTAAGATTTTTTTGATGGGACAAAAGGGAAAGAATATTCCAAATAGTGTATTAAATAAATTGTTATCTCTTCCTGTTACGAATTATGAACAGCTACCAAATGAATGCAGTTTCAGTGACATTATTTTGCCTGGAAACTTTCCAGGAAATATAAGAAAAAAACCCACATCTTTAGAACCATAGAAATAAGATGTCTAAAAACATGTTATTACTACTTTTGAGAAGTATCTCCAGAGACCTTTCAGACTGTTGAGTAATTAATTGTATAGGCACTGCAAAGAATCTGTTTTAATTTTTTTCCAAATGTCCATAACAATTCTCACCAAGACATTTCAGCTTACTGGGTCAAGGCTTGTACTGAGAGACTTTAGCTTATGGATCACTGAGTTGGCTGACTGTAATTGCTTCAGCCTGACAGGTCAAAGTCAATATATCATACCTTTTTATATCCACATCTAGGAAAAAAAATAAAATAAAAATTAAAAAAAAACCCTGCAAACAAACAAAAAAACCCACTATGCCCAGGAAGAGAAACACTTATTTTCTCTGGCTGTGTCTTTCAAGTCTTTAAGCCATAATCCAGGCTGAAATGATTTTATTTTATTTTATAAGGACATGGGTCACCTGTAAGGTGTCATATAAAAAGTCAAGTATGGCATTGCAGTGCCATTCTATGTACTTGCAGTAGCCGATACAAGGAGAATCATCTATTTATAAGTTAAGCTAAATAAATATGTTGTCTTTAAAATAATAGATACGAGGCTCTGCTTACTTAAAGTCACACAAATTTTCTTGTTTATTTTATTATTTACTGATGTAAGCAATAGAAGTAGCCTTATATATTACTTGGTGATAAATTACATAATAGTCAGACTGCATTTCCACTCTCTGCTGTAGACCTGGTATTCCCATTTGCCAAATACAACAGTAATGCTGTCAGTATTCTAAGATTGTGGCAGATATTTACCAACATAGGCCATTTATAATGCTCTACCAGGACAGTTACCTAATGTAGGTAGCAGCTATGAAACCTTTATGCAGTTTTCTCTTCCCTCTCTCTTGGGGTGTCACAAACTATTGGGTACAGACCTCTCTTTCTGAAAAAAAAACCTCTCTAATCTTTTCTGTCCATCAAATGTAGCCAACAGAAAATCACCTTTTGCAGATTGTAGCCTTGCTCCTCAGTCCTTCAAATACCAGGACAGCTTTCATCTCCTTGTTAAACATTTCATAAATGAACTGGCCTAGAAAACACGTATGTATACCCATTATATATTTGCCCTCTAAGCACAAATATGTATATAACAGGATATTTTGTGGATTCCAGTGCTTTGTATTTGAGAAATTATGCCTGTATTTCTTTCCAATTTCCCTGCCTATAGGAGATCATTTCTCAAAATCAGTGTGTATTTAAAAAAAAAATTAGGCAACATTATAAGTCATTCAGCAAACATCCCAACTCTATTCATAGCCATACATATGTTGCCAGTAATACAGATAAATATAGACTCATAGAAATACACACATAGACTTTGAGAAAATATGCCTCTAGACAGAAACATATTGTGCATATGCAAATAACTGTCTGGCACTGAAGCTTTGCCCTTTAGCATTCACTTAGCTGTATCTCTTTCCTACGCCTGCTCACTCTCGTTTTTCCATCTGTTTATTTTTTCAAAGCTTCATTTAAGAATATGGTACAACTTCTCAAAAATCAAGAAATATGGTCCTGCAAATATAACTGCCAGGTATAACATAAAATATTGCTTGAGAGAAGTTAAAAAAAAAAAAAAGATATAGAAGAGGCTACATTTAAGTTTTCCTACAAAGGTTACAGGAAATAGGTTTATCCATTCTGTCCCAATGATGTTCATTCCTGGTTAGTTTTCAGGTCTGGTTGCTACACTTTAAAGAAGCTGTATAATCCAGGCTTGTGATCAGCTTCCTTAATTTATTTCCCTTGAAATGACAGGGCTGGCAAAGGCAGGCTAGCTTCTCAGATGTCTAGATTACACTGTAGCTATGGAAACAGGTGTTAAAATGCTATGAATTTCAAGTTACACTGATATTCTGCACATCACGTTCTATACTGATGACAGGTTATTTTACATGCTGACCAATAAAACAGCATCAATCTTACTGATTTACATAAGGCTGTCAGGTAAGAGAGTCTCCATGAAGTACTTGGGGAGCTTTCTTGGGGTTTTACTCTCGATGTGCATACATAGTTGAATATGTGCATATGCAGGGGCAGTACCTGCTACTACACTATTCCTGAAGCCTTAAGGACATATAAGTGCAGGTGCTAGAAGTAAAAATATAATATGTTTTCCAGTGTAAGAATTATTTGCTGTTTTTCTTTTCCCTGTTGAAGAAATCATCTCTTAGTCCATGCTCATATAATGAACTGACTCAGATCTGAGGACCTGCAGTGGTTT
>VZUI01011311.1:0-40000 GCA_013401135.1 Cettia cetti | reverse complement strand
AAGCGCAAAGTACTAACCACATAGCAGCATCTGCATATGTTTAAACAGGTATATTTTTCCAATTGGTTTCCTGTACAAGTAAGTTTTCAGTTAGTAGGCACCAAGGGGCAAGCAAAGTTTCCAAATGCTATGCTACTCCGGCAGTCAGCAAAGGATTTAGGAGATTTTAAAAGCAGAAACAAGAGAATGCAGACAATTGTTTAGTGCAGAACTTTCCTTTCAACTTACTCTTTGCACAGGACCAAAATGTTCTGGTAAAAAACCTGAAAAGCAGGTTCTGTGTCCATTTTTACCTTGACACATCTTACAATGAAAAAAGCATGCAGAACACATAGGCAGTGTAGAAATTTACCATACACTTTATGGATGTAGTAAATAATGAATTGTCCTGAGTTAATTTACTACAAGATTATCCCACAATGAGACTATATAAATAATCAAATGCAATAATCAAATCAATAAAAAAAATTAAAATGCTTTTCATTATATTCACTTACTCTACCTAATATATACCTTTAAATATATACCTTCCTAAATATATACCTTTAAATTTATATATATATTAAAAATATATACCTTTAAATACCTAAATATATACATTTAAAACACTGTAGTTTTGTCCTGAAATCCAGAAAATATTCTAGCATCTAATCTTAAGCAAACTTATTTACAGCCATGCTTACTTTCAGTTATGATATTTTAGCAGTTAAAATATTTTTTAGTTGCTTTGTAAGTTAATGTTTGTTGGAAGTCTCTCATGTCTCACTTTTTCTGGTTTTTTTTTTTTTTCTTTTTTTTTTTTTTTGACAAAGCTGTCACCAATCTACAGAACAAGAATTTTTAATATCACACTGAAATAATGAAAACTAGTCTGTAGAAATATGCAGAACTGTTTTATGTGTCTAATAAACATCTCTTTAAATATTTGTAAGCATTCATAGCCCCTGCCATACCTATCCCTTTGAATCATTCCAGAAAGGCAACATATCTTGCATAAATCTCTCATTGTGCTAATTGATAAATCAAGATATGTGTATTAGTGAATCTGGCAACATTTACAGCTAGATTCTCTGACTTCCAGACCCCTTCCCTAAGTAGAGTTACATTATTGGTAAAGAAATACCAACTTGAAATTGATCTTGCTTCAAGTAGAACAAAATTATTACAATGCAATTTATCAATCAGTTACAATACAAGTCATACAATGCAACTAATCAATTATATATCAGTTTTATATAATTTTATATAACACTATAGTTAAAATGTTACCAACACTTTGTGTCTGGAAAAAAAAAAAAACAACCAACAGATTCGTATTTTAAGCTTTATCAAAATGTTGTTACTTAAATTTCTGTGATTTAAATTTCGTTTTCCCTTTTGCAGAAGAGGGAGCCTTCCCATTTACCTTTTGCACACTTATGCTGAACAATCAGCAATTTGGATTTCTTCTCCAAAGACCAACCTCATTCGTGCCACAGGCAGCTGCAGGCTGAGAAATCTCCCTGCAGTGGTGTCAGTTAAAAATCCTGCCAGCCTTAGGCTGGAGTGGAACTGCAGTTAGGAAACATCCCTGTGGGAGTGGCTGCAGAAGGCTCTGCTTGCTCTCCTCCAGTTTTACCTGTGTGAACCACTCTTAGCTTCTCAAGCAGGACTGTGTAGGGCAATCTCTAAACCATCCAGTGTTTGAAATGCCAAAGGTGTTCCTTCTGCCTCCTGTGTCACTCTGCAATGAGAATTATTCAGCCTCACTTTTGCTGACAGCCTTAATAATGATTCCCAGTGTCAGAGTCCTCTCCTGTTCTGGCCCAGGCCCAGCAATGAATCAGAAATAAATACTTGATTCACCCAACTCAGAGTTGAAGCTTCCCCAGATCCAGAAATTTCCACAATGTCAATCTTCTGATTGTAACTAAACTTTCAAAGTGGGTATTTCCCAACTTGCCACAGGAAACATATTTCCAACAGGAAAAAAAAAACAAAAAACCCAAACCCCAAAGCGTGTAATAATTGCAAATCAATAACTGCATGTAATGACCCAGTTAAAAAGGAAGCATGAATTTTGGAGCCAATTTTCTTCCAGATGAAAGAAAAAAAAAGGTCTTCTACCAAAGTCAAAGCCACAAACAGAGATTTAACCAATAGAATATTTCCGTTGACTTCAGTGGGTTTCTCCAGTGATGACTTGATACAGGGGGAGTTTAGGATAATGTGGAATTTTCCAAACCAGAATTCTCTCAGGTGCTCAGATGAAGAATGTGCATGGTACCTGAAGAGTCAATGCTCCTGTCCTTGCTACATTTAACCCCACGAGGGCCCTGCAGCCCTGGGTGTGCACTAGACAAGCACTAGAATACTTTCAGATATAAAAAAATCAATCATGTATTAAGACTAGCTGTAGATATCACAAGCTTCCAACTTCTTTCTTTTCTTCAGTTGCAAGGAAATTAGATTTATTTCCCCAAATCCCACACTGCAGGGGAGTGCTTCTCTTGGCTGCCCAACAGTATTTTCATAATTTTATACTCAAAGTGCACGTTGGATCTTGCTACTGGCAATGCTGGTTTCTTTTTACTCAGTGCTGTAGTGGCTGAAGTAACTATCATACTCCAAATCACAAGCTTTGTACTTGATTTACTTCAGTTCTTCTCTACTTGGAAAAATTTACTTTTTTTTAAAGGATGTAGTGGTTTGGTGGGTTGGATTTATTTCATTTTCTGATTGCGCTGTGGCTGTGCTTTGGATTCTTTCTCTCTGTTTTCTATGACTTCTTTTCCTTTCTCTTTTCCAGCTGCTGTAAAACTTCCTGATGCTCTCATTTCCTTTCCAATTCTCCAGACATGGTGCAAACATGGGATGAAACTCTGCCCCAGCTGATGCAGGAATGGAAGGACTGAGCTTCCTGACACTCTGAAATCCAAACAGGGCACTCAGGGCTTTTGCTGCTTGGTCCTGGTGGGACATTGATGTTAAGCCTGCAGGAAATCTATCAATTAAAAAATTACACCCTTGAGCTGTGGATTTTTGGGTCATTTGGTTTGTTTTGCTTGTTTGTTTTTTGTTTTTGTTTTTTTGTTGTTGTTGGTTTGTTTTGGGTTTTTTTGGTTTTGGTGGGGGTTTTTAATTTGTTTGTTTGGGGGTTTTTTGTTTTGTTTTGTTTGTTTTGCTGGGTTTTTTTTAATAGAGATTGTATTTTAACTTTTCTAGGTGGATGTGGCTGTTCTGAAGACTGGAGTTATGCAGAGCTTCTGCCCATGAAACTAAATTGAATTTCCAACAGTAAATAAGTAAGTTTTTACTTAGTAGAGTAAGTTTCCAGAATCCCTAATAAGTGAAGCAACCCAAACAAAATAAAAAGATGCTACTCTCTGTATCACCTCTGCCTTGTCTTATTCCTTGAACAGACAAAGGCTCAGACTTGGGGCACATTTTCTAAATTTTGGGTCACTGAAGCTTCACCATGATTATCTTTGGTTTTAGGGGTTATACTCTCTGCCTTGGCTTGGAAGAAGATCTAAATGTAAGCAAATGAACATTTTTATTTATTTAATGCTCTATTTCCTTTTTATTCAAATTCCTGTAAAATTTGCCACATCCCATTTTTTTTAACATTGTGTTTATCTCATTGGAGATATATATGGAGAAATAAGATGGCATCTTTTTCCTTACAGTTATTATAATTTATCAAGGATTTTTTTTCAGGAAAGAACTGTTATGATTAAATTTGGAATGATGTCTGCAACAGGGGGAACAGACAGCTACTCTCTGGACCATCCTATTAATATCTTTCCTTCAGTAAGAAAGTCTTTGTTTTCTGGGACAGCCTGACAAAAAACCATATATTTTTATATCAACGAATCCCATAAATTTGTGTCTAGAAACATTTTTGGAATTGATTTTTTTGTATTCAAAACTTGAGGATGATTCTAGCTTTTCTGAGCTGAACTGTAAAAGGAAATAATTTTGAGAGAGGGTTTCTTCTCTTCCCAGAAGCTCTCGTGATTTGAAGAGTTGTGTGGTAAATCTCATCACACACATTTCATAGGCTGTTTAATACCACAGTTAATAAGCTTAGCATTTGGAGCCAAAGTGATCCCTGGCTTGGCAGTGTTTTCTGTAATTTGGGGAAGTGAGTTTTGGAATAGAAATGGAAGTTCCTGGCTCCTCACAGCAAACACATTTTATGCTTGGCTGCTGAGTGCCTCTGAAGCCCCAGCAGCACCAAAGCAGGGTGAGAATTTTGCAGTTTTCCTGACAAGGTAAATAACCCCCTGTTAGCTGTGTTGCTATTCTTTTAGAAGTCAGCATCTTCAGGACTTTGAGCATTTTATTTCTGTTTTGTTGATGCACTTCTGGATCACTTCATGGAAGCTCTTAAAGCCCTGATACAGGAAATAGGGCAAACACTCCAAATTCTTTATTAACTGAGAAATCAGGAGAGAAAACTGATTTTTGGTGGTTTTTTTTGTGGTTTCTTTGGCTAAATTCATATTGAAGGAAATGACACTGACTTTCAATATCTGATAGATAGGGAAGGAGAGGGGAAATTTGGATTATTCTTTATTTTAGGCTGGTTTATTCCACTGTGAGGGGGTGGTAGTGTCCTACCCAGTGACTCATTCAGTTCTCTTTCAATGGGAAATTTACATTGGTTACACCTGGACATGGGCTCAGGAGTGGATGATGATGGCCTTTTTGTGTCTAAAAGGAGTGAATCAGGGAATTATCACGGTATTTTACTGAACTTCTCTGTCCTCCCTGATTTCAGCAGTTGATTCAGAGAATTGGAGCACCAGTGGAAAATAACTGAGAGCAGGGGGGTTGAGGCTTTAAGAGCACAAAGGTTTGGTACCCTGGGAAAAAAAAGAGACTCAGCTGGAAGCTGCAGAAATACAGAATTGCCATTTTCTTTGAAACTCGCATCTCCTGCATTTTATGTTCTTCTAACTCAGGGCAAGCTTGTACATTTTTTACTTCTCTGCGGAGGAGTTTCTAAGTCTTTTCCTTAATAGTTTTCATTTCAATTAACAAACTTCCCAAGTTGTTTTATAGCTCCTATAGCTTGTTTTCCATTATAATTTTTAATTCCCTGGATTGCAGCAGGGTCTCAGTTTGCAGAGTCATTCCTACAGCTAATCCTCCTGCTCCTTTTTCTCCTCAGCTCATGGTTCATATTTTCAAACTTCACAATCTCACCACCAAAACCTAGACATTCTTTGGAGCATAACTTGAGAAGGAGCACAGACCTCAAAAATGTCACTGAGTTAAAAAATCTCAAAACAAAATCCTTTTTCTGCTTAAGCAGAATGCTATTGAGGGGTCTGGGCCAAAATTAAAATAGAAAAACGCTATTTAATGTAATAATTTAACCTATTATTTGGACAACTGAAAAAATATTGAGTAAATATAATTCCTGCCTTTCTTGAAATCCATGAAACAAACCAACAGCTACCTCCAAAGGATTGCTTTATCCCATCTTAACTTTTATCTCCTCCATTTCCACGGTTCCCCAAGTGTGTGCTGATCCCTGTAGCCAGTGCTGTGTCTTCTGAAATGCCAAATTTGACTTGGAGACAACAGGAAGTTCTGTTAGAGATCTCCACAGATCTGTTCAGAGGTCATTTGTCCATGATGGGAGAACCTGATGAGCCTCCACAGGCTCGGGTGGAAGAGCTTTGTGTTCCTGGGCAGGCACAGGGTCCCCTGTAGGATTCACCTGTAGGAATCTGGAATTCCTTCCAAGTCCACAGGTGGAGGGGAAAACCCACAGACCAGCAAAAAGAGTTGAAGCCGTGCTGAGGGACTATGAGATGCTGGAATCAATTTTATTGTTTTTATGTTGAGTCAAACTTGAGCTGTTTAATGGCTCTGTTTGTTTAACATGCAGTTTTAAGACTGCCAACATTGCCCAGAGTGTGAGCTGAGTTTCCTTTTGCTGTAAACCCATAAAAAGGCAGATAAATTTTGCACAGCTTTGCCTTTGCCCACTTCTTATAAGTAAAGAGGATTTGAAGGTTGTTAATTTTGGCTGCCCTGGGTGGCTCTGACACACATACAGTGAGCACCACAAATCGTGGCTGCTTTATCCAGCTCTGCTCTGCTGGGAGGTTTTGCTTGCTTAAGACTCCCACACTTGCAGGATGAGTTGAACTTAAGATGCCAGAAATTTCAGGACTTACATAGGTGGACATAAATCTAGGGACTGAGTCATGTTTGATGTTCAAGGGAACTAAACATAAATCCTGCAACTAAATATAAAACCTCACAACTTTTACCTCTTCACCTGCTGCAGAGGAAATGTTCCTGCCAACTGTTCTATTTAAATGAGTTGCTGAATGGTAGTCTCTCTTACATCCAGAATATCATAAACTGAATAAATTTGTTGATTTTTGGGGTTTCCCTTTGATGTTTTCTAGGAGAAAAGGAAGGTGTGGTCTGGGTTTTTTTTTTCCTGTCCAAAACCATGTAGATGGTTGCTGGTTTGTCAGGCTGGGCCAGAAATAATTTGCATTGATGATTTGCAGTTAGCAGCCTTGATTTGGTGTTTGGTAATTTGGTGTTAAGGAAAATCTTAAGGTTTTCAGTAGGATTGTTCTGCTTCCAGCAGCAAGAGTGTCAGGCCTGCAGTTCTTATTTTACAGTATTTTAAGAGAGTTTTAATCACACTCTTGGATCTTTCTCTCTCCAAAGTACAGATGGCTAACATTTACTCAAAGAATTATGACAAAGGAAGAGTTAGGTGAATTTTGTTCTTGAAAAGAGAAATTATTAAACTATTACAGTCTATTTAATCAATAATAGTTTTATTTCCTGGAACTACTGAAATCCTAATGAGGAAATGAGTATTTAGCCCAAAATATATTTTATATTCAGTCTCATTGTGTAGCACAATTCTACCAAGAAAGGCCTTCCAAAGGCCAAACCTTCTTTATTTTGCTGCCATTTTTACTCCAGATAAGCACTAAAGCATTTCTCTCATATGTTTTTTTCCCCACCAAAAATCATGCCTAATAAAATCTAACTTTGATTTTGCAGAGTGACTTGCTTTTAAAGGGTACCTTTCAATGAAGTCTTCAAGGCCTTTTTATTGCTGGAGAAAGAATGTGAGTTTCATTATACTCCTGTGTGGTTAGAAAATATTGCTAAATCATCTCTGTAGCTGGGGAACAAATGTCCAAAAAATGGTGAAGCTTTGTGATGGACACTGCTCCATCATCTGGGCTGTCTAGCAGAATTTGGAGTCCAGAATTGAATTAGGCATGCAGCTTAGCAGAAATCAGAAGCAGACATTTTAGCTTCCTACAAAAAGAGGAATACATTTTAACAGCAGAGCTGTACTAAATAACTAGCTATTTAGTACAAGGAATTGGATAAGGGTTGTTGTGGTAATGGATATTTGGGAAGATTAGGCGCTTTTTTCTCCCCCACTTGTGAATTGTTTTTTTCTTCAGTTTTAGGCACTGATGGATTTGAATAGCTTTATTTAAAGAATGAAGACAAATTGCTTCTACATGAGGGCTAGAGAAGTGAATTTCTCTTTTCTGTCTTGAATTAGATCTGAGGAAAATGATTGAAATCCTGCCTTGTGTGGGTGGTTCTCTTAGACTTCTGCTGTCACTATTTTGGGTTAATTATTTAGTGAAACTACATCACAACCCTCCTATGCACCAAGTGAGTTCTCTAAACACTGGGTAAAATTCATGCTCTTTCTCTCCTTTATGTCAGCAAGTAACTAAGAGGAAAAATGTTTGAAGAGAAGACAGGGAGAATTCAGGATTTGCTGGGGAAAGAGGAATAACATCATCTTCTGACTCTTTCTCAAAACCATCTGGAGCAAAGCTCCAGTGTTTTGTGTGCTCTGCAAAGACCAGCAGGGTCCTGGAATATCAGAAAAGCTGACAGTGATGTGTCTTGGACTCATGATGGGCACAGAGCTTGCAGCTGAAGTTCTGGAAGAGCAAAGAGACTCTGAGGCTGGAGGACTGGGTTTCTACAGGAATGCTGAGGAAAGCTGCTGGAGAGATGTTTGCTGGAGATGCCTTTTGGGGAGGCAGACACAGCCAAAAGTGACTTCCCCAAGGTGCATTTTTGCTAATTAATAACACCCAATAACCGTGGGGAAGGAGGAGCCAGGATAACTCTGAAACGCCCTAAGAGGATGCTGCACTGACCAACGGAGCCTTCCCTCGCAGTGCTTTGAGACCTGCCTCTTCAAAACAGGCAAATTAACAAAAAAAGAAGAAAGCTTTATTAGAAATGTCCTCAGGGAATCTCCCTGCATGGCTTTTCCCAGCCCCAGCTGTGCTGGGTTTGAGCCCAAGGGTCCAGAACTGCCCGAGCAGCCCGGGTCTGTCACGAGGTGGCACTGCAGGGTGGCTTTGCGAGTGGAGCCCTCGGGAATCCTTCCAGGGCAAATTTCTCCTGGAGGAGTTTGTAATTTCTGCACGGCTTCAGATTCTTGCTTTTCCTCAGAATCAGTCTGGCAAGGTGCAAACTGCCTGCAGTCACAGCATGAAATGACGTTTTCTTGAAATTATTCTTATGCAAGTCTATTAAATTAAAAATTACAATGGGTAGTGTTTTGCAGGTGTGATGAAGGCCGAAAAAATTCCCCAAACCAGCAGAAACTCAGCAGTAATGGCAGTGAAAAATCTGTCCAATATCACAGCACGGTAAGCAGAAAGTCAGTGTATCAATTCACTTGATTAGGGCTGTCAACAGAATGCATCTTTATAGATTAATTTCTGTGGGGCTGATGCATCATCCTGAACTGGCACTGAAACGCTGGCATTTGACATCAGGAGGTTCAAGGGGCTCAAGAGCAAGAGTTGCAGAGAGAAAAACTGGAGAAACTGCTGCAGGTGAATTGCCCCAAGGAGACAGATGTCAGATCATCTTCATAAGATGAGGAACTAGAATTTCTTCCACAAAGTGGAACAACAGAAGTAGCAGGTTTTACTTGCATGGTGTTTGATGGATTCCCATCTACAAAGTGACCAAATCCTGTCAGCAAAGTCCCTTCTCTTTCTCAGGGGAGGGAGAGACTGAAGAGAAGAGGTTTTTTTTCCTTTGCTACAAACCTTGCTTTGCCAAAACAACTGGAAACATTTCCCAAGGATTCATTCAAAGCCCCTGGGATTAGGATTTGTGGCTACAGTTAAGGGCTCTTTAGTGCTGGGCCATCTCACTGGCTGGTGGTGCTGAGCTCAGAGGTGACATCCTCTAACAGCACACTCCTCTTCAGGTTTCAGCTCCCCTCACTCTGTGCTGTAGCTGACAAGACAACTTTCCAGCAGGGAATAATGGAGGAGAAATGAGTGTTTGTGGAGTGCTGCAGGGATGGGGCCCCGCAGTGGCTGCTGCTCCTCTGGTGGGTCACAAAACTCCTGCTGCCTCTCCCCTCTCTCCCCCCAGTTTTATCATGGGAGATGAAAAAATTTCTCCAGCAGATTCTCTCCTTGGTATCTGGAGAAATAGAGCTGTAGATGGTTCTGCCTGTTTGCTAATTTGTGACATTTGCAC
Organism: Cettia cetti; assembly: GCA_013401135.1. Classification (NCBI taxonomy): domain Eukaryota; kingdom Metazoa; phylum Chordata; class Aves; order Passeriformes; family Sylviidae; genus Cettia; species Cettia cetti. The sequence goes on along the minus strand of VZUI01011311.1, from coordinate 30,481 downwards.
TACTGAAGAGCTGTACTCTTGGGCACATATTGACATTTAATTAGGAAAATTACTCTGTGTTGGCTAGATCCAAATGTCAATTTATTAAGGCAATATATAGGTAATTTATCATGTAATGTATGTTCTGTACTAGATTAAAAAAGGATTGAAAATAATAGTAATTAAAAAATCCCATTCCTAAAATGTGTGAGCTGCCATATGGCTGGCTACTGTAGCATAACAGAATAACAAGAACAGTTAATTATGTCAAGAAAGAATGTGTTAGAAAATCCATTTAGATAATCATGGATCACCTGGTACCCATCAGTATCTGTTTAGAGACACTTTGCATGGATTTCCTCTCCTTACAGCTGACTTTGCACAGGATCCCAACCCAAAAAGCTTTAGACTGGCTCAGCTTTAACAAAATAAGCCTGTCCAAGGGTGTTAAATAAAGCCTGGCAAATGCCTGTGGCTATTTGCTGTACACCCAGTTGAGCTCATCACTTCATCACGTGTCCAAGCTCTTTTCACTAAATAAGGGCAAAATTCTGCATTTGGTGCTGGGTTTACTGGGAGCCCTCTGCAGCCACAGACTGTGCAACCAACGCTGAGCTTCTCCACCTGGACACCTCCAGCCAGGAGAAAGTGTCTGGAGACAGCCCCTCGTGCACTCTCCACCCAAGCTGCTCCAGCTGGCAGGAGCACAAGGGACAGGAGAGTGGGAAGCTGTAGCTGGATGGCATAGACTAAAAATGCCTGCTGATGAACAGCCTTTTTTGTGATTGCAAATTAAAGAGCAGTTTCTCTCAGTGGTGGGGTTATTTAAGCAAAACAAACTTGCCTGAGTGCACCTCTCCAGGGGTCAGATCATCTAGAGAGTAAGTGGTGCTGGTGAGTGGTGAGGACATCGGTATGTTGAGTACTAACACCTCGTAAAACTGAACTGAAAATACAGATTTTTAGGTTGAAAGATTCCATTAATCCACAGCAACAACCCTACTCCCTGCATTCTTTAAGTAGTGTTGCAGAGCAACCAAATATTTCCCATCAATGAGCACCCAGAAGCCTTGCTGATAATCTGAGATACAGCTGCATCTGCCAAACTGGGCTGGAAATCTCCAGAGGATATGATTTTCATTAGATTTCTAATATTTCCCTTTTCTAGTCAGGCTGGAAAGATGAGGGCATCCTGCCCTTGCTCCTGGTCCCAGCCAGAGCCAAGAAACAGAGAAGCAAGTGAAAATGAAAAGGGTGTGGGGAAGAATAACAAATTCCCTCTTGCCAAGAACTGGATTTTGTGAAAGAGATGAGGAGAAGGATTGATCAGCCCTGAGCTCCCTGCTTAGCTTCAGGCATTCCTGACTTTGCTAACATCAACAGGTTCAGCAGCAGAGAACTGTGCTTTTTTCCTATCAGTGGCCTTGGAAAAAGTTAAACTTTTTAGACTGCCTGGCAGCAGATGGCTTCTCTTTCTAGTTGCTACGTTGGCAACTGCCTCAGCAAACAGAGATGATCTACAGAGAGCTGGGGTTAGGCTGGTCTGATGGATCAACACTGCTTGGAAGGGGCAAGGAAACAAATTACCAAGGTGTTCCAGAGGGGCCATCCAACCCCCAGAGATCTGTAACCAGCCTGATCTGCTGGCAGAGACCCCACCCAATGTATGCACTTCAAACTAACCAGGAAACTTCAGGGGAAAGAGAGCTGAACCGTTTCATGTTCTGGCACAGAGCTAATCCTGTGTGTCAGAGCTGAGCAAATGAGCTCTGCCTGATGTAAAGGGGCAGCTTGATCTGCTACTGCTCATCTGGAGGCATTGAAGGACTCAGTATCCAAGCTGTAAGTTTTCCTTTATTTCATGTGACCAGCTAACTGAAGGAATGGCTAACAGTTCCCTTTTTAGTTCTATTTTCTCTCTGGCTGCCCCCTTGATTCTCCTATTGGTCTTGGATCCTCTATCGGGCATCACTCTTTTTCTCCAAGAGAAAGGAAAGTTCCTGATCTCTCTCACTGGGATTCAAAGAAAACTGTCTTCATTTCCCTCCCTGAGGCTGTGGGTTGATCAGGCCTAGAGTCCAACAGCACCTTTGCAAGTAAAAGGCAAGTGCATGCTCCATCAGTCTCTAATAAATTTTATATGACTTGGGAAATCCTGCTATGAGGAAAGGGCTGGAATAGGAAACTGGGGGAAGAATGGCAAGAAGAGCTTTTCCTGTGTGCACAGTTGTAATGTGAATCTGTTCTCCTGACTACATAAATCTGACAGCTTCTTTTCTTCATCTCAGTGCCAAGGACCAAACTGAGTTAAGAATTGTCTGTGTTTGTCAGTCAAAGGGTTGTGTTGGATCCAAAGGTCATACAAAAAGTAACATTTCCAGTCCAAACCTTCCCCTGCATTTCTTTAAGTCAGCATCCAGTTTAAGGAGGGAAATTAATCCTGTGGGATAAATTCTAATTAAATGTGCTCTTGTGGGTTGGTTTTGATGATAAGAATTAGCAAAGGAAAAGTTAGCTGCAAGATATATATGAAACACACTTCTCTGCACGTTTACTTTTGGCAAGAGGTGTTTTATTGCCCACGTGGCAAGACAAATTAGAATAAATGGCCACCTCTGGCTTTATCCTACACTGTTATTAATCTTGTGTCTCTGCAGCCACTGTGTGCACAGCAGAGATTTGTAACAAGAGTCTGCAGCAACAGGAATCATGAAGATTAACTGGGGTATTAGTGTGAAATGAAACTGGCATTGATCAGTAACTGCAGTGTCTGGAGTAAGAGAGGAGCTGCACTCAGAGGGAGCAGGAGGATTTCTCAGCCTTATTCCAGCACTGCAATTGCTGGTTGCACTTTTCAATCTTGTCAAGAGGCAAACGTGTCAATGAGATTCTGTCTTTAGGAAGCTTTGGGCCAGAAAATGGATTTTAATTGGTTTCTGCCCTGTCCAAAGCTGGTTATTTGAATTAAGAAATCCAGTGGCATTGCACAAGGGCTAAATTTTGCCTTGCTCTGTAAACTTGGCTTGCTGCTTATGGCTGGGATGAGATGTGCACAGGGTGTGCATTAAGGCACAATATTCCATTTTAATCCCTAGGTAGCACAACTTCTGCAAGAATGTCACTGTTGGTGCTAAATAATGCCAGGAAGAGCAAGTTTCTGAGTCTGTGAGCAGACTTAATGAAACCTAAACCAAGAAAATACAGTGAGAAAAGCAGGTGAAGGTTAGCAGCCTTTTACACATCAAGTCAGGAGGGCTGTCAGGGAAGAGCTGCCCTTTCTCCCAAGTGTCCCTTCCCAAAGTTTCAGGCCCTGTGCTCTCCTCCCAAAACTCCTGGCTGTGTCCTGGCTGGGCTTAGCCTTGGAAGCAGCTGGTTTACAGCAGACAAGGCAGCCCAGGCTGGCTCATGTCCCCCTGCAGAAGGAGAGGTGGAGGGACCCCAGGAAAACCAGCCTGCAGCACCAAGTCCTGCCCACTCTGAGCATCACACACTGCACAGAGCTTCGTGGAACAGGAAAAATGGCATTTGTGGGTCCTGATTTGTAAGCCAAGAACTCTGCTTCCCAGAAATACTCTGCACTCACTGTGGGGATGAAACAAATAAGGTTACCTCGCTGGAAGGGGTAACCACAGCATGTACTGTTAGGTTTTCTTCTGGGGAAAAGAATTTAGTCCTGAGGTCTTTGGAAGGGGGAAAAGGGGAATTAAATGTTATATGCTGTGGTTTTTTTTGTATTATTTTTGTTATAAGGCCAAAAGTGGCCATTATAATAATTTAATTAGATATTCTGCATAAACCAAAGCAAAGAATTCGGCCACTAAAAGCTGCATCCAACTTGTAGCTTCTGGTTGGGTTATATTTTAGAAAGACATCCAGAAAGAGTGGTGTGTTTTTAAAAAAGCCTTACATTTGAAAAGTTGAGGGGACTGCATATGTTAGGGGATGACAGATCAAACTACTTGGTACTTACCTTGCAAAATTTCAAATATACTTACACATAGGAAATGTTGTTTTATTATGTACTGAGTGCTGCATTTATAAATCAAATAAGATTTTGGAGAGCTTGGATCTGGGGGAGTCTGTTTTCCAGAGATGCCTTTCAGGGGGAGGGTGCCTGTGTGATGCTCTGATGTATGATGGGGAATGAGCACATCCTCTAAGCCACAGCAGAAATTCTGCTTCTCTGCCTAGATTCCTACTTAGCTGTCTGTCTTAATACTTAAAGATATAAAGAGTAGGTACCTCCCACCTTCTTTTGCTCTCTCCCAAAAATTACTATATACCCTAAACATTTTGAGGGCAAGAAATGCTAAAGGCATTGGTATTTTCATGCAGCTGCTCTTGAATGCTGTCTCACACAAAACAGTGTGAGAAGCAGGAGCTGGTGCTGTCATAAACACTCCAGACTTGGTTGGCTTAGCTGCAAGAATTCAGGGATCATCAGAAGCCAGGTTAAAACTCAGGATTTATTTTCAATTTAGGAGGAGAATAAGTTTTTCTAGCTAATGATGAAGCTGACGTAGGTGGCACATTTTCCCGTCGGTTCTAGAACAAGAGCTGCTAAATTCATCTTTCTTGGCTAAAAATGAAGAAAAATCAAAAGGTAAGATCTTAGCCGTTTTTAAGGAAATCATGAAAATAATGCATGAACCAGAAACAGTCCAGTTTGGGACAAAAAATGAGAAAGAACTTGGTGCCCAATATGTTTTACAGATAATTGCCTCAGCAGCATCTATTTTTGCTCTCAGGAAAAGGCGAGAGCTTTCATGTATTTAGGGAACAGAGACATCAAAGAGCATTAGGGCCACAGTTCAGGTAAATCAGCATAATTGTTGTCTCTTCTTCAGAGGCTCTGCTTGCAAACAGCTCACAGCAGCAGCTCCCTGCACCTCCCCAGCAGCTGAATCCCATTAATACCTTGTTTAATGGAGTCTAGGTCGATTGCAGCTGAACATTTCCAAAAGTCCTTTAATTTAGGATGACCTCCAAGGAGCTCCACGTAGCAGGAATTTGGCATTTCTGTCACCTGCAATAAGTATCTTCCCAAGGGTTCAATCATTCCCCAGAGAGTCAGAGGCATTCTTGCCATTGACCACGTTTGAAGCTTGAGTGAGCCTTCATGTTTCGGGCTGCTGAGTTAAAGGAATCACTGAGGGAGGACTGGAAAGCACCTCCTGCGTCTGCAGGTGGACAGAGCAATGCCATTATCACTCTGACAGTGCAAGGCTGACAGCTTTGAAGTGGCTGCTTTGCAGAAAACCTCCTTCCTTTCTTCCTCTTGTATAAGAGTACAAATTAGTGCATGGACCATAAAATGGAATTGTGCAAGGAGTTAGTAGTTTGCCTTGGTTCAGTTATTGGAAAGGAGAAATTGGAACGAGCTTGTCCTTGTGTTGTTCTTGTTGGGTTTTGGTTTTAAGTCTCCCATTAGAGGTTTTAAAATTTTCTTGTAAATGACTCAAGTGCTGTTTTATAACATTTAGCTCACAGTATGAACAATTCTTAATCCAGCAGGACGGCTGCTGTAGCTGCTCTCCCCCTCCTTGTTATGGCTCAAAGTCCTTGTTCCAATTCCTTTATTTGCAACAGTGGTCAAATTGCAGCTTGTCCCTTGAAGGCATTCTGCAGAAATTATTATTCTGTTAATACTTCAGCCCACATGATGTAAATGCCCTGGGAAAGCTAATATATTGATTCAGCATTCTGCTGAGCAGCAAATTTCTGTCTCCTGGAAATTTGTGTAACCTGGGCTTATTTTGAAAGAAACTTTTGTTGTTTTTTTGCTGTTTACATGTTGCAAGCACATGAATTGTTGGTGAAATAGAGACAACCTCTTTACAGTGTTACCTGCCTAAGCATCAGCATGAGAGTCCCAGGATATAAGGATGTGTGTACTGTTAAATGATAGAGAGAGTTCTTGCTGCAAACCTTTGATTTCCAGCAGTCCTTTTTTACTCCCTCTCCCTCTTACTGTGATGCAATGAGTTGGGTGGGAGGAAAGCAGAAAGTACCTCTTTGTCTTGTGTCAATCCATGACTGTACTCTATTTAGCAGTTTATTTATAGCTGATGTCCCAAGAATTGACTCTGGTTCTCCAAAATTTGCTCTAGGTAAGAATTCAGATGGATTTAAATTCCCTGCTGACTGTTACAGCTTCCCTGAAGAAACAAGCATACAAAACAAATAAAAAGAGATTTCTGTCTCTATTAAAGCAAGACTGTCTGCAAACATGTTGGCACTTCCTGTGAAATTATGAACTTATTAATCCATATCAAAATTGTGTTCTGAATCATTAAGAAATTCAACTGACCATATTTCTTTTTTGCTTTTTGACTAAGGACACAAACAGCTAGTTATGATACCCAGGTTCAGTTTACAAGCAGCCAGAGTTGTAGAGCAATGCTAAATTTAAAATCTAACCTTATTTCTTCAGAATGTTTTTAAAGTAGATTTTTAGTGAAGAAAACTCTAATGGATCTATAAAACTGGGTTTTGCAAGCTTAGTATATTGCCTGTAATCCTCAGGTCACAATAACTCACAATCTTTTAATATTCAAATGCCATTTTCTTTAAATAGGTGACCTTGCACTCACAAAGAAATATGCTTTGAAGTGAGTTTTTTACTGACCTGCTTCCCAGCAGGGTGCAGCCTGTCTCATTGCTCGACATTATTGTTGTCACCCTGCTGACTTATGCAAAGAGAATATACAGTGCACAGTAGCTCAGTTTCCTTACAGTGCCAGATAATGTAATTTGCTTTTATTTGGGGGGTGAATGATTTATTTGTGTTGAAAAGCAAGCCTAGGGAGGCTCAGCTGCTGGCCAAGTTGTGGCTCATGAGCCCAGAGAGCTGGCCAAGCTGTGGCCAAGGAACAGCCTACAGTGGATGGGCACTGTGGACGTTGAAGGACTGAGACTGGGAGGTGGGCAGTGATGTTTTAATTCAGCAAGCAGGGTCTTCTCATTCTCTGCCCAATGCTCTCTTTCATGGTGTGAGGGAGTTGGGAAGCTCCTTCCCTGGGAAATGAGGGATTCCACAAGCTCTTTGTGCTCTTGGTGCACTCTGGTCAGCTCCATGCAGCCTGGCTCGTGCATCCTGACCAGGAAACTGAGGCACAGTCCTGCTGCCCTTCTCCTTGCAGGGTTTCCGTGGAAGTCAGAGGTTTTTGTAAGTTTGGTGTTTTGGAAGGTGGCAGAACAAAAAGCAGTTTGTGGACACTGTAAATCAGATGATTCACTGCAGATCCATTTTTAATTTTGGTGTTAGTCTATTACTTTTTCCTGCCTGAGCTGACAGAGGGCTTATTGTAGGAGCCTGGTGTCAAGTTTCTGGGGTGTCCTCATTGCAGACAAAGGCGATGGGGAGTTGTAAAAGCAAAGTCTTTTATTGCAGGGCTAAATCATCCTCATGAAGGTGGAGGCTGTTGCAGTTCCTGCCAGCAAAGCCCCCATGTCCCAAGCTGAAGTGGTGACACCACAGCAGCAGCATCATCATATTCTGTGTTCCCTAAGCATGTTTTTCTAATATTCTTAGTACATTTTGTTCTATTTTTAGCCAATCAGGATTAAACATGAACTCTCTTCAAAAGTGTTGGGCCTATCCTAAGCTAAAATTGATGTGTGATAATTTTTGTAAATTCTTACACAAATTCTATGCATGTAGCTCTGTCTGTTCAATCTAGGAATTTCTAGCAAAGCTGCATTATTTTTCTTATGACTAGAATTTAACTAACTTTGCAAAAGGCAATATCACTGTATAAACTAGGTACCAGGTCTCTTATTTACTAACAAAGGCTCTTATTTTTAAGGCACTTAAAAATCCTCTATTTATTTAAAATTAACTTGCACTTCTACCTCATGTCTGTGTGGATTTATGTATTTTAGATTTTCTGAAGGTTCAATCCTCACCTTTCTGGGCACTCCTGGGCCTGTATGGATTTGAATGGATTCATTCCTGTATGGAATGAATCCCAGGGGGATTCATTCTCCAACAGCCTCAGAAGAATTGATCAACAGAATTGATCCCATCTGAGAGATTTTGGATCATGTCTCCTCTTTCTGAGTACGTGGCTCAGGACTGGGGCTGGAGGTCAGGCATTCCAACACTGAGAGCTGTCCACATTTCTGTTATTGTCCTCTCATATTGTGCTGTGATAAATTCATTTGCCATGTCACCTTCCCCAGGATTGTACTGCCAGTGACCATCACAGACTCACTGGGAAATAGGAGGGAAGGACAAAAAGGGGAAACATTTTCTGTTTGAAGTTCCTCAGCCACACTGTTAGCAAAGCACACAGTTCCACCTGGAGATCTGCTGTTCCCTGCTCCTCATCCCAGAGAAGATGGGGCTGTGCAGAGGATTTTGGATTCTCATTCCCCTGACTGTAGGTTCAGCTCTCCTCCCTGTCCTGGGGAGGGAGCAGTGAGGTTGTTGTAGATCAGGGAAGGCTGACAGAAACTCGTGGAGCTTCGTGGTGTGCTGCTGCTTCCAACTGCCAGGGTTTGGTGCTGCTGGCAGCTCCCCAAACCCTCATCTCCACACAGCTCACTGATCCCCTGGATCCCCTGGATCTCCCACCACTGCTGGGATCTTCCTCCAGATGGCATCTTCACCTTCCTGTTTCTGGGCTCTCTTCTTCTCTCCTAAATCGTGGTTCCTCTGTGGGAACTCTTCTTCCTGGACTCCTTTCTGAAACCATAAATGCCTGACTGTTCCAACCCAAAACTGTGTGTGAAGAAGCACAGTGCTGCCAGCATCCTCACTGCTGGTTCTGTCTCATGTCCCTTTCCTTAAAAGGATTTGGGATGTGTCCCTTTTGTTTAGTCCTGGTGACATCCAAGAGCTGCAGGCAGGCTGCAATCCCAGGCTTCTGTCAGAGTTCAGAAGTTCAGTTTTGGACATTCCCATCTACTCAAACTCAGCTTCTGTTGCTTGTTAGCATTTATAATTTAAGCTATTATTTTTTAGCCTTGTATCCCTCCTTACTGCCTTGCAGCTGAAGTGATTGTGGGTGCAGGGTTACGAGATGGGTGTGGGGAAGGGTGCACAGAGCTACTAAGTGAAAGAAGCCAAGGAGTGTTTACATTAATATCTTCTATTCAGAGCCTGTTTTGTTTTGGGGGGTTTTTGTTTGTTTGTTTGTTTTGTTGTTGTTTTTGTTGTTGGTGGTGGGGTTTTTTTTTGTTGGTTTGGGGTTTTTTTTTGTTTTTTTGCTGTCCACCTTTTGGTTTTTCTTCCTGATTACAGAAGCCTCACATATTTAAAACTGCTTTTCTCTGCCTCTTCCATCTGGCATCTGTGCATTGTCAGACTGCTCAGGTGTTTTATTTCTGCCATGGAATAATGCATGGCACGAGTTAGACTCTGAGCTGGAAAACAAATTCATTTATTTCTTCTGTGTTCTCAGTGAGGTGGTGGTTGTTTGGGTTGTTTTTTTTTTTTTTTATTCTCTTGGTTACAGAAGTGATATTGTTGGTCCCTGGCAGCAGCTGCAGTGGAGGAAGCAATGTTCCTGAAGGGCAAGGAGGAACCCACAGAGTGAACCATATATAAAACTTTAGTTACTACTGGTGTAAGCCACTGACTTATTTAGTTGCTGGGTCTGAAATTAAATGTGAGTGGCACATCTCATGGAGAGCAAAATACACCATTATCTCTTGACCATAATGGAAATACGAAGGATGGGCTTGCACGTGGTGCTGTGGTAAAACACAGCTTCATTTTGGGGACAGCTGATGCTGACCTACATCTCACTGAGGTGGGTCACCAAAGATGACATTTTCTAAATGCCTGTTAAATTTCTTAGGGTAGAAATTGTTTATTTTGCATGAAGGGCTATTTGACAGTTTTTCTAGCTCAGATTATGTAATTGGTCAGTATGACAAAGTCTGGCAGTGATCTTTCCATCTCTAATTAGAAAAACTCTTCCTCTTTCTCCCGTTATCCACAGCATTATTTCTTCAGTTGCTCTCTCTGCCCTTTTGCATTGCTTCAGTTAGACAAGCTATGAAATTATGCACCTGATTTCTACCACTTCTGCACCAAATTAAAAATTCTTTCTGTGACTTCAATATCAGTGGCAGTAGCAAAGCTCCTACAGAGAAATTAATGGAAATGTTCCACTGTGCTCTGGGCAGATGGTGTGGGTGTACTCAGGAAAAACAAATTCCTGTCCCTGCTTAACACCTGCTGTACCCAGAGGATAATAATTTTTTTTGCAAACAACTGGAAGGAATTACTTTTTTACCTTATCAGCAAGCTTTTTAAGTTGCACTTATCTGCTCAAAAACTCCCTTCAGATAGTTTAAGGATAAATTAGAATTGTGGTTCTGCAACATACTCCATGAAGATTTTAGAATTAGGGTGGCACATGATGATTTGTCGTGATTAATGTGAAGTTATTGATATGCCACTGGCCTTTTAAAGCAGGTTTAGAGAAAATGCTGATATTTTTCAGTTCCACTGGAAATGCAGGATGCACTACTGCTAATGCAGATTGACAGCAGTGCCCTGATCCTTAAAGGTAACTTGTTTTTGAGAGTCCACCTTTCCAAAGCATTTTGAATGCATGTGATCTGCAGCTGCTTAAGAAATTAAGAAAAGCTGAAAATCATGGTGTGAGATTCCTCTGCCTTCAAAATCATCAGAGTAAATAAATGCCCATATTTCTGAGGCTCCCTGCTTTGATTTCAGGGATCTTTTCCAGACTGCTTTGAATTCAGATGTTAAATCTACTTGGTAACTTCACAGAGTCTGCCTAGGGGTGGCTCCTTCTGTGACAAACCATTGGCAGAGATAGAAAATAATCAGAGATTCCCTGGTGCTAGCTCAGTGTGTCAGAGTGCTCTCAACCTGAGCCTACAGAGGCAGGCAAACTCCAAATTTCTGAACTAGTTCTGAAGTCAGAGCACTTATGTTTTGGGAGTTTTATTCATGGCTGCTAAATGTTTTGATCCTCACCCTTTTCTTATTTAGAGGAGCTGGGGGAGAGCTGCCCTGAGGCTGAAAGGACTGTACAACAGAGATGATATCTCTCATATTTCTGATGGTACAGGCTGTTTTGGATAGACTGAAACAGTAGTCTTGGTTATATGGTACATTTAATTGAATTAAAGGAGCTAAGCCAAACATCTGGTTGGAAATTCCTAAGGAGGAATGATGGATCTTAGCCTTGTTTTGAAAATGGTGGCAACATTTGTCATGCAAAGAAAAACTGTCTGATAGTTATGCTGATAGTAGTGAAAACTGTGGCAAGTCTCAAATTCCTGGAGGTCCCTAGCCATAAACATGCTTGGATTTCTGCACAAGATCAAATATTTCAGCTCTTTAGCCTGGCATCACTAATAAATACTTTTGAGTGTGAGAAGGCTTGTGTTACGTTTTGTGCAGAAAATGCAGAAAAAAGTTAAAGTGCTGTGGCAGCTCTGGCTGTAGTGGGTCTGGAAATGTGGAAATCAGAATTAAATGACAACCAGTGGGGTAGCACAGTGGTTTTGGTTTAGTATTCCACATTTATTGAGAAGTTTGGATAAGTGATCAACCCTCAGTGAGGTACTGAACCTCTGCTGCCACAGCAACTGCTGTGGTTGAATGAATTCCCAGTATCCACAGAGGGCAGCCTGGTTTTGTCCAGTTTGTCTGGGTTATCTCCTGACATAAGCACATTTTATGGCATTCAGAGAGCCTTTCCCAGCCCATCTTAGGCTGAATAGCTGCTTATTTTCTTTTTATTTTAAAACTGGTGACTCAGCTATGGCACTGTGGGGCTGCTTTGGACCTTCCTCACTCTCAGCTCAGAGCTCCCACTGCAAAGAGGGCTTGAGAGGGTTTTAACTCCTTGAATACTTTACTGATTATGCAGCAACAGAAGCCACCAAGCACCAAACTCTGTCATGGCTTCTCAATTCTTCCCTGTTTTTCCACAAATCTTTGTATTGGGGAGGATTCTGCTTTCACTCTGCTGCTCTGCTGTGGACACAACACCTCTGACATTTGGATCTAGGGTTTTAGCTCAAACCTGAGCTAAAACATGCTCTGTGTTCCCATCCACAGTGTTGCTGTGAGCCAGAACTAAAGGTAATAAAAAGCTATCAGCCTGTCAGTGCTAACACTTCTGTGCTGATTTGAAAAGCTACAGGATGAAGCTTTGAAGCTGCTGAAGCTGCTGCCAAGGACCCCACGTGCAGTCAGACCTCCTGAGAGGAGTGGCCCACCTTCCCCTGGGCAGGTGAGCAGTGAAAGCCTGGCAGCAGTGATGAGATGTGATGCATTTCCTGCACCAGTGATTGGCCACCAGCTTAGAATGTGGTTATTTCTGGTGAAACTGCTGTTTGACCAGACAGCAAAGAATTATGACCCATAATATCCACGTATCATTCTTATCATCTTCTCTAGGGCTGAGTAATGTGTTCCTGCTGTCAAATCCTCAGATGTCTTCCTGACAGCTGAGTGTCCCCAGGAACTGTTCAGATCCCCAGCCATTCTGTAGAAGAAATGGGATTTATTTTAATTTTGCAGTGCTGTCATTTTAAGTGAGGATGTGACTTAAACACACAAACACAATGATTTTCTAGCCATGCCAGTTGTGGTCACCAGGCTGGTGGTAGGTTAATTTTGTGTTCTTGGTACCAGTGGCCAGCTCCAGATTTTGGAGTAGAGTTACATTAAGAACTGAAAAAGTGTTTTAGAACACATGGGAGGATGTAACATTTCAGGACTGATTATAAATTGAAAATATACTGCAAAAGCTGAAGAAGTGGGAGATAGGAAAGTTTCATAACAAAAGAGAATATAGGAAACGTAGGAGTTCTCATAGTTCAAGCAATCCATAAGTATTTTTCCAACTTGCTTTCAGAAATCTCTTGTTATAACTTTAGAATTAAACTTTGGACTTACTTTTGAGACCTTATTTTCAGTATGAACTGCTTGAAATCTGTGCTCAAATCAAAGAGCAGCACAAAATGTACTTTGCTTTGTATCCAAGCATTCTTCTCTCTGGTTAATCATTCCAGTGTGAGGGGAGAGGGGAGAGGATGGTTTGTTTTATTTTCATGAATGCAGCACCCATGAAAACACAAGATTTAACTGTTTAGCACTCTGGGTCCAGTGCAGTGGTGGAAGCTCTTGGGTTTGTGGCTGATTGAGGAATTAACATTCATTTTCATGGGGAGTTATGGCTCAGGGCAGCCAGAGGCTTTAATTCAGTGTTTTTTTTGGCTTTTCCCCTTTCTCTCTCTCAGAATAAATGATGCTGCATCCAGCCTGATCCTTTTCTGGGACAAAAATAACTGTAAAGCTGCTACAGGCCATGTCTGGGCCGTATGTAATTACATGCTGACTCAGAAAGAAAAGATTGCATTTCTCCTTCCAGGGAGTCCTCAGTTGTAGGAGCAGAAAATTAAGTCTGCTCATATTCAGGCTGAAATTAGAGAGGGCTTTTGTTAGAAAAGGAAACCTGCCTTCTCCACAGTGGCTGGGAAAGGGAGTGGGAGCTCTGTGTGATCAGGACTGCTCTCAACCATCTGGCAGAAGTGGTGATTAAGACAAAAATATCTGAGAACAGCAATGGAGAGGAGGCTGATGTGGTCTGAGAGGTGAGCCTTCACAGGATGAGATGAACCAGGGGAGAAAGAAAATAGAGACTTGAATGTCAGAAAGAGATTCCAAATGAAAATTGTGGAAATGCTTCTTGCTTGAGTGATTCAATGGCTGAGTGTTCTGCTGCCTTTTATTTTTTGTGGAGGCAGGAGCTTGGTGTGTGTCTGTGGAGGTGAGTCAGGGATGGTTGATTTGCTCAACAGTTCACTGGGGTGTACTTGAAAAGAAATAATTGTAGGTTTTGTGCAGCTTCAGTCTCTTCCTTCTAAGGATGTTATTCCAGAAGAGCCCAGAGCCTAGGATGCATGGGGAATAAATATGGCTTTAAACGTCTCTGTCACATTGATTTTTGTGTGAGTGTTCATGGAAATGAAGACCATGTGTTTCTGTAACACCTTGAGAAGGACCCAGAGTCAGGATGCAGAGGGACAGAAGTTATTCTATATCCTCTGGGCTGAAAGTAGTGCTGAATTAACAGAGTTTTCTTTGTGCATAGCTACAATGTGCTTCTGGCTCTCCATCTGCTTTAACAGCCACGGGTAATAAATACATAAATTAATTAAATGGCTTAAATTGCATCTCCTTTGATGCAGTTATAGACAGAACATGGGAGAGCTTGTTTGAAACACTAGTTTTTCCTCTAGTAGATTGGAAAATACCTGACTCCCCAGCAATCTTTTTTTTTTCCAAAGCTTTGCAAGCACACTACAAACACAGTGGCACTTCAATCTTCATGAACATGACATGTGTGAAAGATTTGTGGGAATCCCTCCTCTGAGGGAGGATGAGTGAGAAATTTCCCCAAAATTCTCTTGCCAGCCCTTTAAATGTGTGTGTGCATAAGTTCATAATCTGAATACTCTCTATTAATATAGATTTATGTGTAAAAATTACATGTATTGCTAAGTGCTGTGTAAAGCACTTGAATGTCACTATTGCAACACTCTCTTGTTTCTCTGTATTTCAGTTCTGTAGTTCTTTATCTTTCTCTGTCTTCCTTCTGAATTGGAATGCCCTGGAACCCTCTCCATTGACTTCTCTGTAGTTATTTCTCCAGTGTTTAGCCCCCAAACACTGCAGGAGTGCAATTAAATTGTGGAAGTGCAGATCATTCCTGTCCAGGAGCCAGGCTGCACTTCAGGGGAAGGTTTGATCCTCAGCTGGATGTGAGACCTCCAAGGAACACCCAGGGGCTGATGGTTTGATGTTTGTCTCTCTGCAGGAGAGTTGCTGCTGCTGAATCTGCACAAGGTGCTGCTCCTTAGTAAATGTTGAACCTTAGAAAATGCTAAATTGAGGGTTTTTTTTCTGACATAAGCAGCTGGATATGTTCTTCCAGCCAGAAAAAAATCTTTTGGTTAGCTGAAGGCAAACCCCAGCCAAAGCAAAACAAATGGGTGATGAGTTCATTGTGGCCTTCCAGCATATCCAGGGAGCCCAAGGAAAAATGGAGAGGAAATACAACAGCACACAGTGACAGAAGAAGGAGGAATGGCTGGAAGAGAGTAGGTTTAGGTCAGATATTAGGACAAAAAATCTTCACTGTGAGGGTGGTGAGGCCCTGAAACAGATGGCCCAGAGAAGCTGTGGATGTTCCATCCCTGGAATTGTGCAAGGTCAGGCTGGATGATCTTGTGGAAGGTGACAAAATTGAGTGACAGCACTGGGATTGTGGGTGTGGAGTTTGAACAGAAGTGTGTGACAGCACAGGGTGCAAAACTCAGAGTTTCAGGGTTTAGAATACAGTAATAGATATAAAGCAAGATGGAGGATTTAGGGTGTAGACCAGTCCTCCTTTTTCACCTTCTTCTTCATGGGTCTGGGTGGTGTTTTGTAATTGGGTAGCAAATGGCAAGGAGGCTGGAAAGGATGGCCTTTCAGGTGTCTTCCAATCCAGGCCAGTCTAAGAAATAGAAATATGAAATAGAAATGAAATATGTACTTTGTAAGGGGTTGTATCTGTACTGCCTGCAACACCATAAGGTTTTCCTTGATACTGGGCAGGCAAAATGAGACAAAAAAAATCTACATCAGTTCTTTTACTGCTACTACACCAATGCTGTTGATCTCTCAGAGTAGTTACTTGCAGCTGTACTCCAGCCAAATACCTATCAGAGCATTCCAGGGGTCTCAGTGAACTCCAGATGTTTTGAACTATCTGAATTCCCCACCTGGTCCCTGCTGCTATCCTTAAATTCTCTCCAGCATTTATCATACTTTGCTGAAACAGCTTCACAGAAGAATGCAGAGAGATTTGTACGTCTGAGAGAGTGTTTTGATAGCAAAAGATTGATGAGCCTGACTTCATTTGTAGATGTGTGGCAACCCCTCATTTCCCTGGGTTTGTCACCATTTCCCAGCTCTCCAGAGAACTTTGCAGACTGTCTCATGAGATCCCCTCCTCAGCAGAGCTGTTTTCTGGGCTCTTTGCACTATAGAAAGAAGAGTGAGATGTCTTGAAAGAGTGAGGTTGCAGATATGAGGTATAAATTGTGTACCTGGAGAAGACCCTGCTGAGGCAGCTGCCCTTTCTGAAGCTGGCAGGCTGCAGGTGGAGCAGACATCAACTTTAACATCAATTACCAGCCCTCTGCTTTTGGGACTGGGCCAGGATCAGCCTCTGCCCCTCCCCTCAGTGAGGTGAGCGTTGCCTCAGGCAGCAGAGCCTCAGTGATGCTGGGTTCTGTTATTCACATGGAATAACTGCTGGGATAACAACCAGCAGCCTTTTGCTGTCATTAAATCCTTCCCATTCCTCTTCCAAACACAGCCAGTCTGTCCTGGGTATTTATCTCCTTTTCTGACTCTGTCTCCAGAGAAAATGTTTCTTCTTTTGATGCCCAATAAGCACATGAAGTCCAGCTTAGTTTTCAATGCAGAGTTAAACCAGCTCAGTTGTTTAGCGATGTATTTTGTACCTTAATTTGCTTTGTTTTATCTAATCTTCTATTTGCATACCCTTCTCTTAAAAAGCAAGAGGTCATGACAAGCTTAGGTTATGTCCTGCTGCTCAGCTGGAATTATCTCAGCTTATTTTTAATGCTGCCCTTACTTAACCTGATTTGTGGAGTTTGTTACAACTTGAGATAACCAGCTCTTCCTCCCAGCTGTGGAGCAAATTATCTTTGTGACCCTCACATCCTCTTGAATGCTCTTTGAAATGTGCTCAGGGGCTCTTATCTATCCCATCATCCATTGACCAGCTCTGTGACATTTTGCTGTATTCCTAGCAAAATGGGAGCCTTGCTCTAATTATTGAAATGAATTGTGATGCAGGCTGCCAGCCTTCTGTGAGCTGATGAAATCCAACCAAACATCTGTGATAAATGGTGCCTTTGCAAACAACTGCTCTGGCCTGCCATGAGCTCAGGCTGTGTCACCTCACTGAAGATCTCCAGCCTGTGGAAATTCTCCTCTGCTGGGGTGCTGAGAACCTGTGTGATGAACAAAAAAATCCCATCCAGAGGAAGGGGCTGGCAGTGCTGGAGCTGGATCCTAGGAAAGGCAGTGGGATTGGCAGCAAAAGGCCAATGGAATGAAGTGCTCGTTATTTTTTTTGCTCCACATGGAATCAGTGCTGGCAGGAGATTGTCTGGCTGCTTTCTCAGCCTCTGGGGAAGATCTCCCAGTGGCAGCAGCTCTTGAGGTGTGCTTCTTGCTCATTTAAGGTCATAATTACGGCATGGAGCAGTGGGGTGCCATTTATCTCCCATTTGCCTGCAGGTTGGACTCTTTCCCTGTGGTTCAGTTTGTGTGACTTGGCCTGAGCATTGCCCCATCTAAATCCACATTTCTGAGGCTGAGTGCCTCTTTAGAAAGGAGGGCAGTTTCCATGTGAGTAACAGAGGGCTCTGAGCCTGCATCTCCTGGCAGGGTGCTGCAGGGATCAGTATCTGTTAAAGGAGCACTTGGAGGCAGCTTTGTGTGCTTGAGCTGTGAGGAGCTTGTGGATCTCAGACATTTACCTGGATTCAGCATTTCCTCTGGGCTCCCATGCATGGATTTCCTCACTTTGGCTAGAGGGGGTTTTATTTTGAGTTGCAAAAAGCCATTTCTGGCTCAGATTTGATTCTCAAGCTTCTACCCTCCCTTTACAGAGGGTGTTCTGGTGTTTAGTGCACCCTTACAGGACCTTACTTTGTTTACTTTTAAATCAATTATTCCTTTTGCATCTCGCCAGTTTTACTTTCTTGTTTATTTCTTTATTGGAGGGCGATGCAATTCCCTCATACCATTTCCTCCCTTTTATTTTCACACAGTCTGTGTTCTCCAACATTGGATACTTTGCATGTAGGGGGCTGTGGTTTCCCTACAGAGGATGATAAGGGGTTTTCTGGATCTTCTGTTAGAGCATCACCTGCTCTGTAGATGTCATGTATTACCATTTTGGACTCTAATAAAAACATCCTCTTCCGGGTGATTTTTAAAATATTTTAAATTTTTAAATATCACCTTTCTGAGAAGAAAACCACCTACCTTAATCCCAAAAAGGATAGCATTCTGGGCTTTGTCCACATCCAGAGTGACAAACGGATGTCACTGGGCTCTGGAGCAGCTCCTGCCAGAGGGAACATTCTGCTGGACACCCTGGGGTTTGGCTGGGGGTGCTGGGTGCTCCGTAGGGTTTGGATGGTGCTGGTGCCACTAGATGGTGGTGCTGGTCAGACCCACCAGCTGATGGGGACAGCTGCTGGCAGCAGCACCCCAGGAACCAGTGGAAATGTAAAGTTCATGAACATTTCTCTGCTGCAGCCCGATCTGAGGATGCCAAGCAATGTAACCCTGTCCGACTGCACTGTGGAAATGAGTCCAGGTGGAATCAGCTGGGACTGGGTGTTGGAACCCTGGGCACTGAGAATTCCAGACTTTCTGTGCTGCACTGACCCCCAGGCAAACCCTGCATTGACCTGAGGCTGTGGAGAAGCTCCCAAAATCGAGTGACAGCCCTGGGACTGTGGGTGTGGAGTTTGAACAGAAGTGTGTGACATCACAGGGTGCAAAACTCAGAGTTTAAGGGTTTAGAATACAGTAATAGATATAAAGCAAGATGGAGGTTTTAGGGCAGAGGCTGAGTCCTTCTTTTTCACCTTCTCCATGATCTGGGTGGTATTTTGTAATTGGATAAAAAAATCCACGTTGCAGACCACAGGTGGTTGGTTATTGGGTTAAAAGTAAAAATAATTTAGGTGTAATTTCTTATTTGGGCAGTTTATCCTTAAGGGGCCTTGTAGAGAGAGGAAGAGCCCATTTTTTTACCTTTTTAGCCTGCAGTGCTCTAGAACTCATAGTTTGTTAGATTGCAGCATAGATAAGAATTAATAAACATCTGAGTCCGAACAAGAAATACCATCTTGAGCATTTAATCCCAACCCTGGCTGGAAAAAGAAGATAAGAAAGCAACAATTGGGGGGCCATAAACTTTGCACCACAATTTTGTGTCATATCTTTTTTTTAACTGCATGTTTTCTTCTTAATATGCCAGCAATATACTGTGCCTCAGGAAGATGTAAATATATTTTTTACATATAACTTTATGTGTTGAAAACCCTATTAAATTTGGAAGTGATATTCTGAATCTTCAAAATGCATTAACTAGTCAAATGTCAGTGAATATATCTGTAAGTTTGCTTCCTCAAGTAACATAACTTAAAAAATATACAGTCTTATTTTGTCCCTCAATTTTATTTTATGACTTGTTCTAAGTTAATATATCCAGAAGCTATACTGGCAAATATTCAAATATTTGTTCAGGGAATCTAAATGGACTATCTAAAGTGAAGGGTGATCTTTCCTCTCTTTTCATTTTCTCCAGTGGGTTATTTTACATATTTCAGATTACATTAAATGGAAAAAGTCTCTTCCTTTTGGGCTGCTTTATTAACTTCTTTGGGTGCATACCAGAGATAGATTGTTCCAATGGATTCTTTGCTGAGAACTGGCTCTGAAAGCACTCAGCATAAAGGCACATGGGAATGTGAATGGAGTATTCTGCATTTTTAAATAATTATCATTGCAGGGGAAAAGACTGCTCTAATTAATTAAACTTTTTTTTTGGGAAAAGAAAAAAAAACAACAAAGGCATCTTCAGTGCTGAGACTGTTTATCAAGAAGTGTCAGTTTTCTTTCCCCTTTTCTAACACTGCCAAAGACTGTTCTTTTCTCCATTCCCTTTTCCAATACACCCATGCAGTGCTCCATTCTCTTTTTTTACTGGTAATACATGGAGTGAAGCTCCTTTTTCTTAATCTGCTTTGATGTGCTGTTCTCTGAAAATGCCAATTGAATTTATGTGTTCTGCTGAGCTGCACTGCATTGTCTTCCTCTGCAAAGTTTGCAAGCAGGATGTTTAGGACCTTCCTCCTCCCTGTGCTTCCTCCTCCTCTCTGGTTCCAGCTGTTGTTTTCCAGAAGGCAGAGCTGTGACCCAAACACACTCAGCCCTCTGGAGCAGCCAGCACTGTCCCTGCAGCTGAGATCCCAAAGGAAAAGCCATTTTAGGTTGTTCCCACAATCCAGCCCTTTTCTTGACTGGTTATTTTCTTCAGGGCTTTCCACTTCTGCTCTCCTTCCAGAGCCTTTTTCTTTGGATTGGGAACGGATCCGTTGACCCCAGTCCCTGCATCCAAGTCCATTTTATCTCTGAGCTGTTTTGTGCTGCTTCAACCATACAAAATAATTTTCAGAGCTGCTCAGACAGAGAAGGGCTTGGTTAAGTGGGAGGTGTGGAAATTTTCTGACCTGGACTTGGAATTGTTTAGTTTACATGTTTGCTGGCTTGTGAATCCAGGTATCAGCATCACTCGACCTGGAGCTTGATACAGAGTTTAGATCTGGAAAGGATCCAGATTTGAGGGATATTCAGAGCTAGGATTTCAGACCAGATCACTGCAGGCACATATTCCAGCAGCAAAGTCTGAAACTTTGTTTATACTCCAATCAATTTCTACAGTCTTGAACCATTCTCTGACAATAATAAAATCCCAGCAAAGGGATAAAGTGGAAAAGAACCATCATCAACTGTTCCTTTAGCCACCTTGGTGTCATGCTTGATGTATAAACCTTACATTGATAGCTGAAACTCACCCACCCCACCAATAACGTGTCTCTGGCCAAACTCTGTGTGTTCGTCACTCTGGGCCTCTCTGGAGCTGTACACTGGCCCCAGAGTGTCTGTTCATTGCTGTTTTGAAATTCAAAAGAGAGAGAAAGCTGATTGTGTCAGCATCTTCTTCAAGTCATCATTCTTCCTGCTGTTTCCTTTAGAAAATATTCAAGATGACAGGAATCCTTGTAAATTCTATTTCACCACACATCAAAGAATTGGCCATGATATTCTACTTTTTTAAAAGATGCAACCATAGTTGCATAGTTTTCTCTATGAGAAAAGCTTGGGGGAAAAAAGCTTCCAAGTTCATTAAGATCCTTGGGAGTGAGTATCTTAAGTTCAAGATTTTCTACTTTCTTTTTTGTTGTTGTTGTTATTCTAATGGTATTCTAAAAGTAAAATTGTTGTTGTCTGGAAATACATCTGGTGAATGAGGCTTCTCACAGATAAGAGAAAAGTTTGAAATTCTTGATATTTGTCACTCTTCCAGTTACACTCCACCATTTCTCTTTGAAGTTCTTATCTTTGCTGAGAGGCTCTGATCAATACCTCTAACCTGTCATCAAGCACATTTCCCATATGTATTTCAAGTAAGGGCAAATGTCCTTTGTCCCATTTATAAATAAAAAACAGGCTGAAGAGATTTTACCAAAGTCATGCAGCAAAATGAGGCCAGGGCTCCTGTGCTGTACACCACAATGAATTGGGTCTTATTTTTCCCCCAGAGGTTAAAAACCCTTTATTAGCCATTTCAACATTTCACTCTGCTTTCACACTTAGATGAAATACATGGGAAAGGTGGAAACAATGCAGTTTTTTATGGGATTCAAGGTTATGGGATTCAAGGGTTATGAAGCCAAGAGCCAACCTCGAGGAGGGAGAGGAGGGGACTGTTTAACATTCTTTTATTGCCTAGTAAAACGTCCAAGGCCTTGTGTACCGAGGGGAGCTGCCAGGGTAGCTACAGCAGACACATTTCCCTTCACCTTCACCTCTGGTGACCCTGGGAGTGTGGCAGCAGACCATAAACCCTCTGTTAGGGTCTCCTCCTGCCGTGCCCTGGCCCCACAGGAGCAGCCTCTGCCCAGCCCGTGATCCCCTGCAGTCCCAGCCTTCCCTGGGCTTTGTCACAGTGAGTTCACAAAAACCAGCAGGAGGTGTCAGGGGATGTGCTGAGGTGCACTTGAGCCAGGCAGGTGGGCCCCATCAATAAATTCAGGCTCAGCAATCCCCCTGTGGTGGGTAGGGGTTGGTGCCTCTCCAGGTGAGCAGGCAGAGCTCGGTGCCAATGCAGACAGAAGTTTGGTAGCAGAGCATCAGGTCCATTTTATCTCTGAGCTCTTCCTGTTCATCTCTGTTTTATCACCAGACTGCTGACCCTTTCTCTCCCTAGATACCTTTCCCAATGTTTCTTAGTGGAGCTGGAAAAGAGAACAATTCCCTTCAGCTGAGGAACTGTCCCTGTAAACCATCAGTGCAGTACTTAATGTACTAAATAATTTTATGTCTGTAAATAAAAAAAAAAAAAAAAAGTCATTCCTTAGGGCATGGGGAAGCAACCATTATTCTCATTATTGTGATGAACCTGTGCCTCTAATTTTGAATGATTTCCAGGACTGAGAAATGACAGCAGTTCTTGGTTGTATCTCCTATTCACTCTGCAGCATTGCATCTGGGAGAAGATTTTTAGGGGCAAACATCCACTGAGGACAGGACAAGAACATTGGAGCAACTCAGTGATCTCAGTGAAAAAGCTACAAAGCTTAGCTTCAGTGTTCTGTATTCAAAAATTAGTTTGTCTTGCCCTTGATTATGATTATTATGTTCTATATGCCAAAACCAAACTGACTTCAGATCCCTAAATTTTTCACCAACAATTTTTAGGTCTTCCTTGAAGAAGAGAAAGGCATTAAAACAGAGCAGAATTTGGTGGAGAAAACTTTGGGCCAACACCTGGAAGAGGCATGGAAGAACATGGTGTCTATCATTCTATGGATATTTCCAGTAGCTTGTGAATTTCTGTCTGCAGCCATTTCTAAAACCCCAGGAAATGTTCAGGGGCTACACAGGTAAGTTAAACACTGTGATCTTTTAATCTCCACCTTTGTGGTTTTTTATCTTTATTTTTATTTTTTTCTGCTGACACTTGTTTGTGAAAATTGGAGTGGTGGTGGTGGTAGGTTCCACTGGAGAAAATTATCTGAATCCAGGAGAGTAACTCTGCTTCAGAATGATAACAAATCTAACCTGGAGGTAAAGATCTGATGGTCTGCTTTACCATCTCATCCATCTCTTTGCTCCCTGCAGTAGTAATTATTCTTTTAAAAATCTGATTTTAAACTTCAGGGAGCAGCTCATCGTTATATGAAAATGTCAGAGTCCCTCACAGAACTTTACTTAGATTCTTGGAAGTCTGAGGACATCACTCTTCCCTAGCTTTCTGCCTCTCTAAAATAACTCTTTGTCATTCCTGCTATATTTTCTACTGAGTTATAAACTTGAATGCTTTAACTCTATTGCAAAGAAATACTGTCCTTCACAGAAATTCCCTGAAGGAAGTTGCAGGCTTTTGGCATTTGTTATGGTTATTTCAAATATAAAAACAAACAAACAAAAACAAAAACAAAAAAACACCAGAGAAAGGAGGCTAGAGGCAACTTCTTGATCTGTTACTAGAGGTTTAATATTTACAGAACTATCTAAGGTTCTTTTTCTCCAGTTCACACAGACAAAGCATTCTTTTGTTTATGGATTTCTGTTGGATACACAGTAGAACCATGTGTATTTTATATTGTTAATAACACCCACTGCTGTAGGATTAATTCTATTCCAAAGAGGGGAAATACAACCTGAATGCAAAAGTGAGATAATTTGGGTTGAAGTAGATGTAACCTTCTATCTCAGATTTGAACTGAGCTGACTGTTTGCATGAATGTGGTTTAGATTGGATCTGTCCTCAGGAGATTCAAGACTTTTGGGTACCAAGTGTCAGTGCTCTAGCACTGGCTTTGGTGAGAAACTGCAGAACTACAGACAGCTCTGCACAGAGAAACCTAACAACAAAGAGAAAATTATTTGGACTTCACAAAAGTAGGTTTTTCTCCTTTTTTTTTTTTTCATCTCTCTCTCTTTTTTTTCGTCTCTTCCTTTTCCTTTTTTTGTTTTCTTTTTCTTTCCCCTCTCCTCTTCTCTCCTCTGCCTTTCCTGAAAGCTGGATATCAAAACCTGGTATCAATTACAAATTCCAGACCTAATGCCTGTTGCACAATAATAATTTTATTTCTTTACCGTTCAATTTACAAAAAGAAATCCAAGTTAAAACCTCAAAATATTCTGATTACTTAGTTTGGCCAGATCACCTGTGTGCCAGCACTGGTGTATGAAATCTTACAATTGCCTTTCAGGAAAATGGGAATTCAACCTTTATTTGGGTTATGTCCCTTTGAGGTTATTTATTGGTTTTTTATTTGAATTTTTTCCATGTCAAAAGTTCCATCTGGGTCTCCTTGATATTCCTTGTAGCAATGACAGCTTTGACCAGGTTAGAGGAAACAGAGTGGAGAGTTAAATCATGCATACTGACAAAGGAGTTTGGTAAAAACCTTATTTTTTACATTACTGATACATTCTTAGTCACCAGAACTTGCTGGATTTTGAAATGAGGTTCTGTAAATTCCCAATACCACATAAAATTTAAAAGGAAAAAATGTGTAGGTTTTTCTGTGAGGCATAATTTGAAGTCTGCCTGTAAATTGTTTTCAATTTTTTTTTTTTATTATTCTGCACATTAATATTTCATGACAGACCATGGCTGCTCTTAGCAATGCAGAATATTTCAGTCTGGTTTAGAACTGGAACTTGACACAGCCGTCTGCACTACAGTGATGAGAGGTTCCCTTATTGAAAAAGAAATACTTCCAGCTCTTCAGAGCAGCTGTGTTCAGTGTTAATAATTTATACCCAGAGACATTTGCAAACACTCCATCCTTGTGAGAGAGACCTCTGAGGAGTGATGCAGCCTCAAAGTCTATTGACAGCTACCATTTAAAAAAAACCCAAACAACTCAAAACAACCTCATTTACTACGACAGAAGCAGCAAAAGACAAATGCTGCTTTGGGGAATCAAGCTGGAGGTGAAATCAAGCAGTTCAAAACGGCAAAAGGACAAACTCCCCTCAAATTCTCAGGTTTATTAAACACCCACTGGCATGGACTTACCTCATGGTTCCTGCCAGTCTACTTCACACTGGAAATGGAGAGGAATCCTTCGGGTGGATGAGAGAACTTGGCCATGGGGTGTTTTCTGCCAGGGCTTGGCCCATCCATGCAGACCCCAGCAGAGCCCTGTCCCTGCTCAGGCTGCACTGACAGCCCTCCCTGGGGAAAGTGCAGCTTGCAGAAACCAGGCTGAGCTGGCCTCACACAAACCATCATCATCATCACCCCCTAGAAACCTTGCACAGCACTGGCCAAGCAGCTGCTTTTCATATAGTTCATAATTCAAATATTTCATATTTTCATAGCCTGAGGCAATTAGTGCCTGGCATCTGCAGCGGAAATAAAATGCATAACACCGGAGTTTTTGAGATGACACTGTTTTCATTATAGGTTTAATTTTGCAAAGAGCATAAAGGCAGACACATCAAGATGCCAAGAAGCCTCTTTTAATTAAAGCCTCCTTTTCTTTTTCTTCTTTAGATTTGCATATGTATTGAGCCATTAAAGAAAAAAAGATAAAAGGAACCACAAACACTGTTTATCCGTAGCCTTTATGACTGCTGGAGACATTATTTTGACTGGAGCAAGTTACAGTGTGGCTTGACAGAACTCAAGGCTGCTTTGTAGTGCTCCAGGGGCAGACAGGGACTGGTGTTGGGAGGATTCACCTCCCAGCATAGATTCTGCACCCAGATTCCATGCAGTGCTCTGCCAGAGGTGACATTCTTATACCCCCACTCCTGCTCACCATGCTTTGGGTTACTTGCTTGGCCCAGGTTTGGGGGAAGAAGAATGGATTTCAGCTCCTCCCTTCAGTGCTGAAGCTTCCTCTGCTACAGCTTCATACCCACACTCTGTTTGGTTATTTAGCATTTATATAATGTACCTTTCATAAAGGTGCACATTATGGAGCTCCTCTTGAGATTCACAGTGCATTATCCTTGGAACACGGGTGTAGAAAAGCTGCCTCTGTCCAAACCACCATCTCCCAGAGCTCTCAGCCCAGGATTTCACCTCAGAGGCTTGGGATCAAGATCTGTGTTATTTAGTTGGCAGGACAGCTTTTGGTGGGTTTCACCATTAAAAACCCTTCCAATTTTTCCCTATAATAACTCTCCTAACTTTTTCATCAGCCTTGAAATAGTTAGCCAGGACATTTGGAGCTGTTTGACTTCTCTGTTCCAGGACTAACAGCCAAATAAGTTGAGATAAAATGATCCAAATTTTACAGTGCTTATTCCGGTAAAATTCACTGTTTGTTTTCCTTAGATAAAGATTAAATAAAAAGCAAAACAGGCATTTTGGAACTGGCCCCTTAATAGCTGAAAGGAACACTGGGGATATCTGGTGGAAGATCAATAAGTGAGAGTTCAGTACAGAAAACACTATATTTTCCTTTTCTTTTTTATTTTTTTTCCTCATATATTATCTACAAGCACAAGCTTTCCATATTTTTTAATGTAAAAATGCATACAGATCATTATATATATAAAAATCAACTAGCCTTGTAGCAAACTGCCAGATCCAACTATCCCCAGGTTGGGGACAACCTGTCTGGATCCAGGTGCAAACCCAGTGGCTGATCCTCACTTCCATCTGTGCTTGCACCAAACCCCCAGATATGAAGATTCTCAGAAGTTCTAGGGAAGTTTTGGGTCCTGATCCAGGTCTTGCAGCATGGGCGTGACTAACTCTTCATCAATTGAAGATAAATATTTTTTTAAAAAAACTTCATAAGTGACAATCAACTTGTTTCAGGTAACAAGTATCCCTTTCACCTCTCCTCCCCGTTTTTCTTCATCGTCCTTCCCGTCCCCTCTTCACAGAAATGGCAGCGGGCAGAGGAGAGAAATTTAATGTTAGTGTCACATACACACACTTCAACAGCAGCAGGAGAAACAGAATTTAATCTGTTGATGCCTGCTGCAGAAAGGCTACTGAATGTGGGCTGCACTCAGCCTTTTCAATGGTTGGGCAATTTTGGGCTCAATTTGTGTAAATGTGACAGATTTATTACATATCCGGTAATGTGTTGCAACATTGTGAGCAACAGTAAATCAAGTTGAATTTAATACTATGTGATAAATATCAACAGATTATAATACACCATAGTAGAACTGGCTTTGAGGGGGAAAAAAGTTAATGAGCAATTAAGTAAAGAAATTTGTGTTTGTTTTGGAGGAAAAGTCACAAAATAGCAGCCTCCTTTTTGACCAAGTGTTTATCTTGTTTGGCAGCCTCCAAATTCAGTCTTTGCAAAGGAATGTTACTATTTTTGTTGTAAGTTCTTTATGTAACAAGGGATGTTTTCACAGTGGAACATTTTATTTTCACCAGGATTTTAGACACAATTTGCTGGAAATCTTTTGGAAAGTATGAGGGCTGTAACTTACCCCCTCCTTCCTTTCAACTCTTCTAGTACAAATATGATTAATTATTTTCTCTTGTCATTCACTTATAACCTTTCTGTATTTTAAATGCAGCTCCAGCCTGAACCCAAAGAAAGGTTTTTCAGATAAAAGAACTGTTGAAGTTTTCTAAGAGGGATGAATCAATTGCTTAACATACCAAAGTAAAGACTTGGCTACGTTGCCATGGGATTGCAGGTAAGGATTTTGTTTACTTCAGAAAAGTGCACCAGCACTGATTTGAAGGATAACAGAACCTTAGTGCTTCAACTTGCAAATGCTCACCCTGGCTCCTAATGTAACTAAATTACTGAAATAAATTACTGAACTTTCAGTTCAGTCCCTAAAGCTAAAGGATTCTGGTTTGTGAACGTTCTTTTGTACTTGGACTGATTCTATGTTACTAATAGGACAAAAAATGGCAGAACCTCTTTTTTTTTTTTTCCTTTTTTGTAAAAGTTAATGATGAGTATTTTGGGAACAGGTGTGTCACAGAGGCCTGCTGCAAGAGCCCCCTGCCCAGAAACACACAGTGGAATTTCCATTGCAGTGTGTCCAGTTGATGCACAGCAACACAGGTGAGCATGAGGACCAAAATATAGACATCGATTCCAGGACGGTGAAATGAGTTTTTACCACCCAGAATACAAGAGCAGAGAAAACAAACAACAGCCCAAATAAAATATACCTCTGAATGTGATGTTCTTTGCTGGTTGGGCAAAAGTGGAGGTTTTAAAAAAAATTTACTTTGGTAAAATACCTTTAAGTGAATACTTTTAATAGAAGTCCTATTTCAGAACTTTTCTCTGTTCACAGATCTGCCTCTTCAGCCTGTTCCACCACTTGTATGGCTGCCTAGAACTCTACAAATGGTAGCCAGGTAGGTTTACTCACTTTCCCACATCTGTGGCAATTTTTATTTGATAACCTTTTGGACTTACTTCCTCACAAATACCCACATGAAGCACAGAGCAGTGGATAATAAAGTTGTAAGTAAATGCTACAAGGGGGCTGTTCCTCAGTGGAGGACACTGCTAATTTGTCATCCCAGCCCTTGGCTGTGGTTCCACATGTTGACAGTCTGAGTTGCACAAAGGGATGCTGCAATACTGATGGGAGACCAGCACAATCTCAATGAAAATCTCCCAGTGTTGGTACTTGCATTTTTTAGGAGTTAACAAACCAACTAGACAGGAGGCAAAACTTGGCAGCTGGCTTAAATGACATGATGAGGGAGAAGGAAAAAACTGGACACCTCTTATCCCAGGCACCAAAATCTGATAGAATGTGACTCTGTTCCAATGTGCCAGATAAAAGTCACAAAAAACCTGCACTGCTTTAAGCCCCAGAGTGCTCCAAGCAGCATCTGGAAGTTTAAACAGCTGAAAATTGTGGCCTTTTGATACGGTAGAGACCATTCAGATCTGATTCACATTTGGGCTTAGACTTTAAATTCTTGCCTTCCCAAGGATTCAGTTCTTCTTCGGTATAAAATAGACTAAGAGGAACTACTACTATTTGAATTGAAAAAAGAGACCAAAAAAAGAAAAAGAAAAAGAAAGCAGCTAAAAACTACCCATAGCTAAATCAATAGTAATATGGTTCTTTTTTTTTTTCAGTTTGATTTCCCAACACATACACTCCCATTTCCCCAAGCACGATACTATTCTTTGAGGGGGAAATGCTGAAATGGCGCTGGACTAAATGCTCATGTCTGGAGAATTCTGCAGTTTCAGAGGAGCTGGAAGAGCAGCTGAACTTCAGCTCTCTTGAAATGTGTGTCTAGCTGGCTAAACACTGCAGGAAATAGACCTTCCCTATATTTTTTGCATACCTTGCTAAGAACATCAACACTCATGGATTTGACAAAAATAACAAGGAAGCAGTGAAAGCACACAATGAGCCGGTGAAGGTGTCAGGTGAACTTTCTGATTCAACACAGCAGCCTCTACCCATATTCAGCCCTGGAGAACACCAGTTGTGATGGTTGTGGATGGACTGAAGGCTGAATCTTACTCTCCAATGGCTACTGAGCAGCTGTCTGGCTGGAAATGATGTTTAGGCACTACTGACTTGCAGGGGATTGGAGCTAGCCACGTAGAAGAAGAAGATTCCCTCTTGGCTGCCAATCCCCACAATCGTCCAATCCTTTGGAGTTCATTTGACGTTTGGTGGTTTGTTTGTTTTTTCCCCCCACATTAGTCAGAAGCAGTGTGGCTAAATACATTTCAAAAGAGGAGAACAGTACCATTCCGTGTTACCCAAAAAAGTGGCGGCGTTTGTCTCTTTTGGTGTTTTTATTTTCGCTGTGAAGATTTGACCGTTTCTCATCGAACGCGCTCTGCTCGCCCCACCCCTACTCCAAGCTCACACTCGCTACTCCTCTGGCTCAGGGCAGCTCCTTTTTAGCTGCTGATTTTGGTAAGCATCTTGTTGATGGCCTGCTTGACGTGGGTGGTGGAGCTTCTCCTGCGAGTCTTGCCCTGCACCATCTTGCGGCGCCGCACCTCCCGGCACAGCTCGTAGAAGGCCTCCATGATGTTCCCCTCCCCTGTGCAAGCAGAGCACTCGTAAAAAGCACAGGCAAGTTCCGTGGCCAGCTTTTCACCTTCCTCTGTGCTGACTTGCCTGGAGTGATCCAAGTCTGCTTTGTTCCCCACCAGGATCAGGGTGACGTTTTTGGGCTTTTTCACTTCATCCAGCAAGTTCTTGAGCGGCAGCATCTCCTCGAAGCTGCCTCTGTCCGTGATGTCGTAAACCAGCACGAAGCCCTCGCCCCATCGCACGTGTCCTTCCTTCTGAATGGCATCCTCCTGTTGGAAAAGGCAGAAGAGTGCCTCAGGAATCTGATTTATGCAGAAGGCAGCAGACCTTCTGAGAGGTGCTGGTCCTACAAAGCCTATAAAGCAGCGTGCATCTGCTTTACTTTATACTTTGCACATATCAATGATGCCTTAGGTTTTAGCTTTCTTATTTTCAGGCTCTGTGCTGCCCAGGGGTGCAGCTCTAAGCTCACAGGCAGGGTCACTCAGCTCTGCGCACAGCAGGGACACAAAACAAATCCTTCTCCTGCTGCACACCGAGGACAACTTTCAGCCCCAAAGCACAACCAAGGGTGGCTGCAGGGAGGAACAAGAAGGATGGGACCTGACAGCCTGGAGCTGGGACTGGACA